>ONZH01016659.1:52500-127323 GCA_900303285.1 Rhinella marina
CCGGAATCCACACCAATCAGCTATTTGCCCCCTCACATCTTACTCTAGGCCTTGTTTAGTGGTCAAGAAGTCTAGGTGCACCTCTGTCCTATTCAAGTGGACGGAGCTGTGTTTGTTACGCTGTGAGGAGGCCGCCATGCTCACCTCCTCAAACAGTTGATCGGCGGGCATCCCGGTTGTTGGTCCCCCTCCAGTCTATACTAATGACCCGTTCTGAAAAAGTAGGAAGAATCGCAGCATCATTTGCAACAGCAGGTATATGCCTTTAGTTCCCACTCTTGGACATGCAGGACCATATTTATCCAAGTCCAGTGCTACAGCAGCATTTAGGCTGTGGAGGCACAGACCGTGAGTTTAGGCAGGGAGAAGTCAATAGGTTACCACTCCTACGCCCTGCTACTATCCATGTTTGCTAACTTGAATGTCATCTATGCATTTTATTCCAGGTCCTACACACTGTATATCTATACAATGTTATGCAACTGTTTTACTATGTAATGTGCCTGGTGTACCAGCAGGTGGCAGCAAACAAGGCAGAGCTGTAGTTACTCAGAATGGACCTTTCCATGCCATTCTGACCCACCCCCTTCTGGAGAGAAGTGGACTGTTTCAACTTCCTGCAGTAAGGGTAGATATCCAGTTAGAACTAGTCTAGAGTATCCCCTGCTAGGGGAAGGGTGTGGAGGGCACGTCTCTGTTGGACGTGCCCCTGCCAGCCACAGCACCTTCAGCTCTGGTGGCCAGCAGGGCAGAACCTCAAGCCTCAGCAGCCAGGAGGTAGTTCCCTGGCCCAAGATAAGTCTGACCAAGGAGAAAAGTGCAGCCTTTTCAGCCATTGGTAGAAATCCAAGTTTACAGAAAGAGTGTCAGTACAGTAGTGAGCTACAGAGATAGAGCAGAAGTGTTTGCCTGCCAAGTTTATATATGTTAATATATGCTGGAAACCAAGACAAAGCCACCAGATTGTTATTTGGATCCTAGCCTGGTTAAGTAAAGCTGCGTTGGATTTCACCACAAGGTCTGGATTTGTTTATTACTACATCCCTCAATTATTCCCCCTATTTATTGCTGCCGGAGCTAAAAGCCTGGGGTCCAGCCGTATCCAGGTAGGAGCACCATGACACTCCACCACCAGAGTCACTTTAGGCCACAAATACACCACTCGGCATTCCTACACCTGGGAGGCGATATTCCTTGTAGAGAGTAGGGCCCTGGATGGGGGGATGGCCAGCTGCAAATACATTTTGGGGTTATGTCTGGGAACTGAATTAATTATTTTTTTTTTTTATTTTATTTAGTGGCCTGTTTGATGAAATTTAGACGTCTCGTCCAAGATCTGAATTACTGTTGGAGTCTGCTCCGGTGGTTTTCATTTCATTTAGTGGTCTGGTCTGTGATCCAATTTAATTCAGGGGTCCGGTCTGAGGTGTGAATTCATTATGAGGTCTGACCTGGGGTCTATATTAATTTAAGGGTCTGGCCCATTGGGCGGTTTATTGAACCCCTGCCAGGCGATTAGAGGAACTGTTGGATCCTTATGCAAATAGGAATAGTTAAAGGGGTTGGTGGTGGCCAGACCCGAGCAAGACACAAAACACATTATTAGAAGTCATCATGATGGACGCATTGTGAAGAAGATGAGGGGATTAGGAAGTCATGAA
Organism: Rhinella marina; assembly: GCA_900303285.1. Classification (NCBI taxonomy): domain Eukaryota; kingdom Metazoa; phylum Chordata; class Amphibia; order Anura; family Bufonidae; genus Rhinella; species Rhinella marina. Next base: position 54,162 of record ONZH01016659.1, read on the forward strand.
GCCAAAGATGTTTGTGCTGCAAAATCTGCAGAGAAACGTAACTGGAAGAAAGTGTCACCAAGAAGAAGAAGAGGGGAAGTGAACTAAGGTCAGAGAAGATGTTGACTGCCGGTGATGGCGTCTGCAGTATGGTGATACTACGCTACAGACCACCTGTCTGGTGTCTGACCACTATACGATCACTGTATGGTGGTAATATTTGTTCCCAGCATGATGGTAAGTTGGTATTTCTTTACTATCTCCAATTAGGGGTCCATATAAGGCAGAACAATAACCTAAAACTCCTTTAACAGTTCCCCCTAGTATGCTGGTGTCATCTGATGTGGCAGTGGACCACTGCAGCACAAGATCTAGGATGTGCCATGAGGCTTCTTTGGCATTGTTGCAGTGTCTGGGGTGAATAGAGCAGAGTCGCTCCATGTCTCCTGCTATTTGTGCATGTCAAGAGGTGGAGGACATGGAGAACCTGATGTTCTGTGCTTCACTACCTAGGGAAATCTACTCACGATAAGATGACAGGGGTCAGCTGAGGAGTCACTGAGTCACCCAAAGAGCAGTCACTCCAGAAGAGAGTCCCCTGACAAAAATCATTACCGGGACATAGACAATATCGTCAGGAGGGCAGATGAGGCTTTTTGGAAAGCCTGGGGTCACAAACTTTGTAGAGAATAGTCTAGGATGAGCGTTACTGGTCCTGTCCAGATACCAGTGCTTAAATGGTTACAATGTATCGAATTATAGGAGACTAGATACAAATGTTACAGCGCAGGCATCATGTAGAAGATACATGAGATATCAGCCAGTGGGGAGGACGCAATTAAGAGGGCTCCAGGAAAAATCTTCAAATATTTAATTATGCCCCCACCTCCTGCAGGTTTTCTCAGGGTAAAGGGGCCAACTGATATCTGTAGGTGAAATGAACATACGGAATTCACAGAGGTCACTCACAAGACGTACCTACAGGTACCACGTACAGGACGTGTGGCAACCATATCATACATTACATATGTAACGGTAAAGTACATAGCAATAGATGCCAGCTAGACCAGAGATCAAGTGGTTCTACCCTACAATTCTGACACCTAGCTACTGTCTCTAATGGCTAACAAAGAATGTCATCTGTGTATTTAATCCTAGTTCCTCTGATGCTGTGCCTTAAAGGGGTTCTCCGAGTTATATTTATTGATGACTTATTCTCAGGATAGGTCATCAATATCAGATCGGCGCGGGTCCGACACCCGGCACCCCCGTCGATCAGCTGTTTGAAGAGGAGGAGCGTGCCGTATCAGTGCTGCCTCCTCTTCTTTGTTTACATGCTGGCCGTAACGGGGTAGTGGTGAGTAGGTGTAATTACACCTAACTGCCCCATTCATTTCAATGGGAAGGATCGCTCCTATACAAGTCTATGGAAGCGATTCTTCCCATAGAAATGAATGGCGCAGTGAGGTGTAACTACACCTACTCACCACTACCCCTGTGTCGGGCAGCATGTAAACAATGAAGAGGAGGCAGCGCTGATACGGCGCGCACCTCCTCTTCAAACAGCTGATCGGCAGGGGGTGCCAGGTGTCAGACCCCCGCCAATCTGATATTGATAATCTATCCTGAGGATAGGTCATCAATATATATAACTCGGAGAACCCCTTTAATAATATTGTTATATACTGTTGTTACATATAATGTGCCTGGTTGTCCAGCAGGTGGCAGTGTATCTGGCAGAGAATACCTTTAGATAGAAAGGACCTTACAATTCCATTCTCCCCATTTTGGGGGTTAATCCTACTTCCTACCAAGGGAGGGGTTGGAGGAAGATAGCATGAAGTTGAGAGTTGGAGCGAGAGAGTGAAGAGTGAAGCAGCATGGTGTGGTGAGGGGTGTTCTCCTCTCACTGCTGCAGGAACTTTAGGAAAGTAGCTCAGAGAGCTGCCCACTCCTGATATCTCAGTACCCCTGCGAAGGAAAATGGTGCCAACTACACTCAGCAAAACAGGTCACAGCATACCTAACTCTCATAAAAACAGTAACTGAAGCTGATAGGAAGGATACTGATAGTAAGGATAAGTCTGGTTACTCCACTAACTACAGCTACAACTGGGACTCGATTGCCCCTGGGGGACTGTCCGTTGCAAATGCCACCTAATATCTGTAGAACGACACCACTGCGCATATCCCTACACATAATAACTCAATCAAAACTTCCACCTACTGTACCCAGCTATTTTATTGACATTATACTGATTGTCCATCGTCAACAGTATATATTCATAGGAACCACCTGCAATAGGTCTCTAGAAGTGGCATTTGTAGGAACCAAAAGTGCCATCTCTGCAAATGACTTACAATAGTTCTCCAGAAGTGCTACCTATAAGAACCACCTTCACTATTTCTTCAAAAGTGCCATCTCTAGGAACCACTTGCAATACTGTAGGTTTCCAGAGGTGCAATCTGCCGGAACTACCTGTGCAGCAACCCCCTGAGGAACCAGTATAGATGATAGGAGTGGTAGTGGCCCTGATAAAGAGTCGTGTCACAGTGTATTCCTTTAGGCCATTGCTCCCTGGGGTTCAGTCCAGTGGAATTGTAGAACCGAGAAAGAGGCCAGAGTTAAATGTAACAAAGAACCTGAAATACATACAGTATCAGCAGACTTTAGGCACCAGCAAGAAATCTGGAGACAGGTTGGATGGCTGTAATTCTGCATTTAGGTGAAACTTGCCTAGTGGTTGTTTGGTGATGGGTGGTTTTGCTGTAGTCCCTCACCTTACAGCAATGTCTGTAAATTCAGATGTAGCAGGTAACTGCTGTCTGGAATCTCAAGCCTTTACTTGAGGACAATTGGAATAGTTCTCTCTGGAGAATTTGGTAACAAAAGCAGGAGCACTGCAGTGTGCTTCCTTTCCCCTCTGTCTCTAGACAGGAACTCCTCCTCTTGGTAGAAAGCAGGACCAGCTGACTCCTCCCAAGAGGGGAGGAACAGGGTGGTTAACCGTGTTCCTGCCAACCTTTGCCATTCAGTCCTTGCTGCGAACTATGGCCAGAAGCAAAACAATAAAATACATTTTATTTATAGTACCCCCAGGTCTGAGATACTACACCTGCAATACTGTAGGTCTCAAGTAGAGATGAGCGAATCAAATCAATAGTCGATTCATTGATTCGTATTGAATCTTGGGAATTCTTAGCTGCAAAGCGAATCCGAATATTAGGTGATTCGCTTCGGTTTTGTACACATTCGCTACGTAGTTTGTCCTATAAATTATACGCTATTGCTACGTATAAGTTACTCTATACGCTGTTGCGTATGAATTCAATTCATTAGCGATGCAGACTCCTCCCCGGTAGCTCCGCCCCTTCTCCAGTGCGCGAGGAAGACAAGGCAACTCAGGCAATTAAGATGGCGAGACAGCGAGGTCCTGACTGGGGAGGCATGGTGTGGGGCACCGACCCCTATGAGGAGAAGGAACCGGAGGAGATATATATCTCTTAATATGTCCGGCAGCCTAAGAAGTCGGTTGAGGTGCCCGCTGAGGTGTTCACTCCGCTGGCTAACACGGCGGAGGCGGCAGGAGTTCCCGCTCCGCCACGGAAGGACTACTCCCTTCGGCAAAATTCAATGGTCCCCGAGGCTGTCACCCAGGACGCCCTGACCCTCTGGGAATACAAAAAGTTGGTAGAGGAGTGGGTTGTGCAGGTTTTGGAGCACCCACGGTCCGGTGACCCCAAGCTGGAGCACCAAAGGGGTACCGTTATTTGGTTCAGTGTGGAACGGGGAGTAGGTTTTATCGGCGATGAGGAGACGGCGGAAGAATTATACGTAAACCGCCATTCTGTAAAGCGGCCGTATCTTCCGCCCATCTGCCACAATCTCCACTCAGGGGATTATGTGGAGTATACCCCCATGAAGAGCCTCCAAGGCCCCTTTGCTACTGGGGTGAAACTCCTTAAGCGACCAGCTACTCCTGCAGCGCCCCCAGAAGACTGGACTGAGGAGGCCCAGGCCACAGAAGAGGCTCGGTGTTCCCATGAGACCAATGATGGGACTCTGCAATCTGAGGAGAAATCCCAAGCTCAGCTGGAACCCCTGATATCAGATTTGCCACCGCCGCCGATCCTTCATGTGGGACAGATGACCACCAACAGTTTTGTGTACCAGCCATCGGTGGTACAATACCAACTGCCATGGCAGGTGCAGGCCGCACAGTCCGCCGCTCGCGGAAGACCGTTACCAGAGCCCTTACAGCCGGAGATTCTGTCACCTTGTATGCCGGAGGGAGGATCTGGCCACTACAAGGTAATGGGCAAGGCCCAAGTTGCCACGGCCCTTGCCAGTGTGACCGCCCAGTCACTACCAAGACCATCCCTGAGAGGTCGTGGGGGTCTGCTGCCGCAGCCAGTGTCGCTTTCATGAGGCAGGAGCGCCCTCTCATGTCTTTTAGCTCCAGCAGCAGTGAAGAGGACCTGCTGGCCTAAGGATCCTGCAGCTTTTATGGGAGCCACAACGTGGACTTAACCTGAAGGATGAGCACTAGTTGGCGTGTGTTTTTATTTTTGTTGCCCTGCGTTTGTCTTCACCCAGATGGACATGGATTGTCAGGACTCCCCCATAAAAAAAAAAGTTTTAACCAAGTTGCAGACGTGCGCCTCATCCCTTTTTCCCCCTTTTCAGGTTATCGGGGAGCCCCATGAAAGAGGGTTTTTTAAGGAACCTTTGCTGCTATTTTTTACCCATTTGGATTACAATTTTACCTATGTGGATTACAAATTGCAACTGAGTTTGGGACTCTGTTCCAGTTGTATGACAAGCATCAGAAGAAAAGAGACTTAAACGTGTCCGTGAGCAGACTAGGTAGGTGATATTTAAAATGTTTACATTATACATATAATGTATTTGCACTATAGTGTTTGCACTGGATTGTTTGCACTGGATTGTTTTTACCTTTCAGCAACGTTTTCAAGTATGTTGCCCATTGTGTGTATTTCTTTACAGGAATCGCAATGTGTCCTCATATTCACTTTATAGTATGGTGGATGGTTGTACTATGCCCATAGCCGGATAGACAGCAGCTTACTTGTTCTACCTCAAATATACATACTGCCTCTGAGGGCGATTTCAGATCTGACCATTTACACTGGATCTGGCCTGGGGTCCGCAAGGTGTTGAAACGATGGCACAAGCCTCGGATCACCTGCTGGATCACCTCCTTTTTATGCTGGTTCGGGTGGCGGTGGAACGGTCTCCAAGATGTCTCCAGAAGTGCCACCTGTAGGGACCATTTCTAATCTGTCTCCAGAAGTGCCACCTGTAGGCAGGGCCGCTTTATTCATAGGGCATATGGTGCATCTGCACCGGGCCCACCAATAGGTCACGTGGGGGGGGGCCCCCTTACAACCGACCGGTATGGGTGTGCAGGACCGCCGATAGGGCAGTACAACTGGTACTGCCCTATGGGGCCCGGACTCTAGGACACTTGGGGGGGGGGTGTTTCTCTAATGCTTACCCTGCCGATCTCGGTCTCCGACTCCTGGCTGCGCGCTTCCTCCTGGGCTGGCTGTGTGATCCCGCGAGATCCAGCGCTGGGTCACAGGTCTCGCGGGATCACACACTGCAGGAGAAGAAGGCGCGCGCAGGAGAAGAAGACCGGAGCAGCTTTTTGTAAGTATTTTTTGTGGCTGGGGCCCCCGGGGGGGCGGGGGGGTGGTTTGGCTGACCTGAGGTCTGATGATGGGGGCAGAAATGGCTGACCTGAGGTCTGATGGGGGCAGAAATGGCTGACCTGAGGTCTGATGGATGGGGGCACAAGAGCTGACCTGAGGTCTGATGGATGGGGGCACAAGAGCTGACCTGAGGTCTGATGGGGGCACAAGAGCTGACCTGAGGTCTGATGGGGCACATTAAGCTGACCTGAGGTCTGATGGGGCACATTAAACTGACCTGAGGTCTGATGGGGCACATTAAGCTGATCTGAGGTCTGATGGGGGCACATTAAGCTGACCTGAGGTCTGATGGGGCACATTAAGCTGACCTGAGGTCTGATGGGGGCACAAGACGCTGATCTGAGGTCTGATGGGGCACAAGACCCTAATCTGAGGTCTGATGGGGGCACAAGAGCTGACCTGAGGTCTGATGGGGGCACATTAAGCTGACCTGAGGTCTGATGGGGCACATTAAGCTGACCCGAGGTCTGATGGGGGCACAAGATGCTGATCTGAGGTCTGATGGGGCACAAGACCCTAATCTGAGGTCTGATGGGGGCACAAGAGCTGACCTGAGGTCTGATGGGGCACAAGAGCTGACCTGAGGTCTGATGGAGCACATTAAGCTGACCTGAGGTCTGATGGGGGCACATTCTGCTGACCTGAGGTCTGATGGGGGCACAAGACGCTATTTGAGGTCTGATGGGGGCTCAAGACGCTGACCCGAGGTCTGATGGGGGCACGATACGCCGACCTGAGGTCTGATGGGGGCACGAGACGCTGATCTGAGGTCTGATTGGGCCACGAGACGCCGATCCCTGTACTGTGACATCACTGTGTTTATTATCTCTGTACGGTGACATCACTGTGTTTATTATCCCTGTACAGTGACATCACTGTGTTTATTATCTCTGTACTGTGACATCACTGGTGTTTATTATCTCTGTACTGTGACATCACTGTGTTTATTATCTCTGTACGGTGACATCACTGTGTTTATTATCTCTGTACAGTGACATCACTGTGTTTATTATCTCTGTACAGTGACATCACTGTGTTTATTATCCCTGTACGGTGACATCGCTGTGTTTATTATCTCTGTACTGTGACATCACTGTGTTTATTATCCCTGTACAGTGACATCGCTGTGTGTATTATCCCTGTACTGTGACATCGCTGTGTGTATTATCCCTGTACTGTGACATCGCTGTGTGTATTATCCCACTGCAGGAAGAGGTAAGTGGTCTGTGTTTGTGTGTTTGTTTTCTATTTTTCAGGGTCGTGAATGCAGAGGACTACGTCGGATTCGGTGGACTACGTCGGACCAGCTTTTTTTTTTTTCATAAAATGGTCAAACAGGGGTCTGGGGGAGTGTTTATTTCAATAAAATGTTTTATACTTGTGTGTGTGTATTTTTTTTTTCCAATACTACAGTTTTAGTAATTATGGCTATCTACAGACGGCCCTGATTACTAATACTGGGCTTAGTGCTTGCCGGTATGGCAGGCCAGCACTAACCCCAACATTATTTAATTATTTTTGTAAAAAAATGGCGTGGGGTCCCCCCCTTTTTTCCTTCACCAGCCAGATACAACCAGCAGCGGCAGCCTGGCACTACCAGGGTGGGAAGGGACCCGGTTATTGGCCCTTCCCAGCCTAATGGTACAAGCCTGCAGCCGCCCCAGAGCCAGACCCTCAATTTAGAAGGTCCGGTCCTGCGGGTACCCGGCTCTTCTCGGCACCCCTGGTGGCGGTGGGTGCCGAGGGTAATAGATGTTGGGGTTAGTGCTGGCCTGCCATACCGGCCAGCACTAAGCCCAGTATTAGTAATCAGGGCCGTCTGTAGATAGCCATAATTACTAAAACTGTAGTATTGTAAAAAAAAAAATACACACACACAAGTATAAAACATTTTATTGAAATAAACACTCCCCCAGACCCCTGTTTGACCATTTTATGAAAAAAAAAAAAAAGCTGGTCCGACGTAGTCCACCGAATCCGACGTAGTCCTCTGCATTCACGACCCTGAAAAATAGAAAACAAACACACAAACACAGACCACTTACCTCTTCCTGCACTGGGATAATACACACAGCGATGTCACTGTACAGGGATAACAAACACAGCGATGTCACTGTACAGGGATAATAAACACAGTGATGTCACAGTACAGAGATAATAAACACAGTGATGTCACTGTACAGGGATAATAAACACAGTGATGTCACCGTACAGGGATAATAAACACAGTGATGTCACCGTACAGGGATAATAACCACAGTGATGTCACAGTACAGAGATAATAAACACAGTGATGTCACTGTACAGGGATAATAACCACAGTGATGTCACAGTACAGAGATAATAACCACAGTGATGTCACTGTACAGAGATAATAAACACAATGATGCGACTTGTTAAGAAAAAAAAGTTAGCCATTTTGCAATCTGTAAAGTTTACCCGAAAGGGGCGGGGGGCCCACTCTTGATCTTTGCACTGGGCCCACCAATGTCTTAAAACGGCCCTGCCTGTAGGAACTATTTGTGATCTGTCTCCAGAAGTGCCACCTGTAGGGACCACATGCAATATGTCTCCAGAAGTGCCACCTGTAGGAACTATTTGTGATCTGTCTCCAGAAGTGCCACCTGTAGGGACCACATGCAATATGTCTCCAGAATTGCCATCTCTAGGAACCACACAACAGGCTTTAAGAAGTAATACCTACAGACATACAGTGGAGGAAATAAGTATTTGATCCCCCACTGACTTTAAAAGTTTTAATACTAAAAAACAAATGAAACGTCTCATAATTTTATGCCAGCTTTATTTTAACAGTGCCACATAGAATATCAAAAGAAAAACGGAGAAAATTACATGAAATGAGAAATAAAAAAATAATTTGCATTTCTTTGAGGGAAATAAGTATTTGATCCCCTAGTAAAACCATGACTAATGTTGGCTCCCACAGACCACTGACACACCCTAATCACAGTGAAGTCGTTACCTGGATGAGAGACACCTGTCCCAAATTGTCACCTGTATAAAAGGCCACCTGCCAACAGTCTCAGTGACACTCCAACATCTCCACCATGGGCAAGACTAAAGAGCTGTCTAAAGATGTCAGGGACAAAATTGTTGACCTACACAAGGCTGGAATGGGCTACAAAGCCATAAGTAAGAAGCTGGATGAGAAGGTGACAACTGTTGGTGCAATTATTTGGAAGTGGAAGAAGTACAACATTAGTGTCAATCGACCCAGGCCTGGAGCTCCATGCAAGATATCACCTTGTGGAGTCTCATTGATCATGAGAAAGGCTAAAAATCAGCCAAGAACTACACGGGAGGAGCTGAGTAATGATCTCAAGGCAGCTGGGACCACAGTCTCCAAAAAAACCATTGGTAATACACTGAGACGTAATGGTTTAAAATCCTGCAGTGCACACAAGGTTCCTATGCTCAAGAAGGCTCACGTCCAGGCCCGCCTCAAGTTTGCCAATGAACATATTAATGACTCCGAGAGAGACTGGGAGAAGGTGCTGTGGTCAGATGAGACCAACATTGAGCTCTTTGGCCACAACTCAACTCGACGTGTTTGGAGGAAGAAAAATACAGAATATGACCCTAAGAATACCATCCCCACCGTCAAGCATGGTGGTGGAAGTATTATGTTTTGGGGGTGTTTTTCTTCTAAGGGCACAGGCCAACTTCACCGCATTGACGGGAAGGTAAACGGGGCCTTGTATCGCTAAATCCTGGGTGACAACCTCCTTGCCTCCGCCAGGGCGCTGAAAATGGGTCGTGGATGGGTCTTTCAGCACGACAACGACCCAAAACATACAGCCAAGGAAACAAAGGAGTGGCTCCATAAGAAGCATATCAAGGTCATGGAATGGCCTAGCCAGTCTCCTGACCTCAATCCCATCGACAATCTATGGAGAGAGCTGAAGCTTCACGTTTCCAAATGCATGCCTAAAAACCTTAAGGATATGGAGATGATTTGCAGAGAGGAGTGGGCCAAAATGACTCCTGAAGTGTGTGCAAACCTGATAAAAAACTGTAAGAAATGTCTGACTGCTGGGCTTGCCAACAAGGGTTTTGCCACCAAGTATTAAATGATGTTTTACTAGGGGATCAAATACTTATTTCTCTCAAAGAAATGCAAATGACGTTTCATTTATTTTTTAGTATTAAAACTTTTAAAGTCAGTGGGGGATCAAATACTTATTTCCTCCACTGTATCTATGAGCAATGTGGAGCATCTGCCATTTGAGATGCTCCAGAGCCGGGTCTCCTGTGTTACCTGTCGTCCATGTCTATAAGTACTACTACTCCTATCCTGCCAGTGAATATATGAGACATTCCATATATGGTTTTCGCTCCCGCAGAGTCCTCCAGTTTGCCGTACATGAGAGGCACAGCGAGCGGCGATATTGGCGCTTGTTCACCTCATTATGGATCTCACCGTCATTTTCAAGATTACAGGAGATTACGTTTAAACAAATTAAAATTGCCAACGGAAATGAAAATGAGACTAATCAAAGAAACCGTCCTGGGAGAACAAATTTAATTACTTTTAATAAAGTGAAATAGATCTCATCTTTTTGTGCTCAAATATTATATCTTATTGTAACGGTGCAGAATGTTCCACTTGAGAAATCTCTGAGGAAAATCACACGGCACTTCAGCGAGAGAGTCGGCCGAAAAATCAGCGGCAATGAATCCTCCGGACCAGCTTTACTATTGTTATTATTACTACTCTTATTACTACTGTCACTATATTATTACCATTATTATACTCTTATTACTACTGTCACTATATTATTACCATTATTATACTCTTATTACTACTGTCACTATATTATTACCATTATTATACTCTTATTACTACTGTCACTATATTATTACCATTATTATACTCTTATTACTACTGTCACTGTATTATTACTATTATTACTACTCTTATTACTACTGTCACATTATTATTATTATTATTATTATTACTACTCTTATTACTACTGTCACATTATTATTATTATTATTATTATTATTATTATTATTATTATTACTACTCTTATTACTACTGTCACTATATTATTACCAATATTATACTCTTATTACTACTGTCACTATATTATTACTATTATTACTACTACTCTTATTACTACTGTCACTTTATTATTACCATTATTATACTCCTATTACTACTGTCACTTTATTATTACCATTATTATACTCTTATTACTACTGTCACTATATTATTACCATTATTATACTCTTATTACTACTGTCACTATATTATTACCATTATTATACTCTTATTACTACTGTCACTATATTATTACCATTATTATACTCTTATTACTACTGTCACTATATTATTACCATTATTATACTCCTATTACTACTGTCACTTTATTATTACCATTATTATACTCTTATTACTACTGTCACTATATTATTACCATTATTATACTCTTATTACTACTGTCACTATATTATTACCATTATTATACTCTTATTACTACTGCCACTATATTATTACTACTCTTATTACTGCTGTAACTGTATTATTACTATGATTACTACTCTTATTACTACTGTCACATTATTATTATTATTATTATTATTATTATTATTATTATTACTCTTATTACTACTGTCACTATATTATTACCAATATTATACTCTTATTACTACTGTCACTATATTATTATTACTATTATTACTACTACTCTTATTACTACTGTCACTTTATTATTACCATTATTATACTCCTATTACTACTGTCACTTTATTATTACCATTATTATACTCTTATTACTACTGTCACTATATTATTACCATTATTATACTCTTATTACTACTGTTACTATATTATTACCATTATTATACTCTTATTACTACTGTCACTATATTATTAGTTGTTAAGTGGACCTTGCCAGTAACTGCGTTAGTCAGGGCACGGGTTATGTTTCTGGACACATGCTGGTGGGTAAGGACATTTGAACACTGCACTGGGACATTGACGTGGACGTGCTGGCTGACGGTTCCTGCGAAGGTCCAGGTGCAGGGCGGGAGGCATCTGGGCCTGCGTCTTGGACAGCAGGTAACAGAGGGGAAGAAGAGGCAGTGGTGTGACCTGCAGACACAGATCGTGGACCCAGGCGTTCAGCCCACCTATTAGGGTGCTTTGCTGACATGTGTCGGATCATGCTGGTGGTGGTCAGGTTGCTGGTGTTTACGCTCCTGCTCATCTTCGTACGGCACAGGTTACAAATTACAAACCGTTTATCGTTAGCACTTTCCTCAAAAAACCGCCAGACTGCGGAACACCTAACCCTTGGCAAGGGAGCTGGCCGCAAGGGGCTGCTCAGGGCAACAGTTGCAGGCCTGGTTGGCGTGGCCTGCCTTCTCCCTTTTGCCACCCACTGCCTCTTCCAGCCTTTTGGGCTGCTGCGGATCCCTCCCCCTAAGTACTGCTGTCCTCGCTCGGCTTGCCACCTTCCCAGGTTGGGTCAGCTATTTCATTGTCCACCACCTCCTCTTCCACATCCTCACTCTGGTCCTCCTCCTGACATGGTGAACGAACAAGAACCTGACTTAACTGCGTCTCATCCTCATCCACAACCTCTTGAGACACTAATTGCCCTTGACTTATTGGCAAATGTGTCTCATCATCATCATGCACCTCGTGAGACGCTAGTTGCCGATCCCTACCGTCATCTTCTTCAGACTGTGTTTGCTCAATAGGTTGGGAATAAGGGCACAATATCTCCTTATGTCCCACTTCAAGAGGCCTTGGCGAGAGGCCCGAGCCAAGGAACGGTGATGAAAAAAGCTCCTCAGAATATCCTAAAGTGGGATTAGTTCTTTGCCCAGACTCTGCATGGTGGGAGGAAGGAGGATCAGGGTGAGGATTTTGTTGCCCAGATTCTTGGCTACTGAGACTGGACTTTGTGGAAGAGGGGATGGTGCTGAACCGACTAGAAGCATTATCAGCTGAAATCCAACCGACTACCTTCTCGCACTGGTGTGGCGACAAGAGTTGTGTCTTGCGCCGCCCTGCAAACTGTGACATGAAGCTAGGAGTTTTGGATGACTTTGTTTCTTGTGCTCTGCCAGCAGGCACAGTTTCACCGCGCCCAGAGCCATGGCCTCTGTGTTCACCATCAGCAGCACGCCCACTTCTCCGTCCCTTACTGCTCGCCTTGCGCATATTGTATAGTATATATGCAACTTTGTCACAAGTACAGTACTGCAGATTTTTATTAACTATATGATCAGAAAAATTTAAATGTCCAATATTCTGAATACGCAAACGTTATAGAGCAGCCGCAAATGAGGAACTGCGGCCTAAATTAAATGTAACAACGGATGTCAGCTACATAGACTTTTGAATGGTTGTAATACGCTGTGCACCTAGCGTTAATGACAGGGCACACCTGGGGTTTTTTTTGGCCACCCAAAAAAAAAAAAAAAGACGTATTTTACAATGGACTTTGGTCTTTTTGGAACAGAAACAATCTTTCTATCTACCCAAATCCTATCCCTATGGTTTAATTCCCTCCTTGGGCAAATTAAACTGCAGACGCAAATCAGCTGCGGCCTAAATTAACGGTATTAAATGTAACAACGGATGTCAGCTACATAGACTTTTGAACGGTTCTAATATGCTGTGCACCTAGCGTTACTGACAGGGCACACTTGGGTTCTTTTTGCCACCAAAAAAAAAACAGAAGTATTTAACAATGGACTTTTGTGTCTTTTGAACAATGATACTAACCCTGCCTACAGAAATTCTATCCTTACGCAAATGTTATACAGCAAGACGCAAAAGAAGTACTGCAGGCTTAACAACAGAAATTATAGCAAAGTATGTCAGGTATATAGTATACAGAGAGTATCCTGCAGCAGCAGCACATGTGGCATTAATGGCAGGCCACCTAGTGCTATTTTCACCACCTTTAAACACCCCAAAAATAATTAAATGTAGGTTTGTGCCAGATATAATAGCCCTTAAAAGGGCTTTTGGGTCTTTGTTGAGCGATTTCTATCCCTGCCTAGCGTGCTTCTCTCCCTACACTATCTGTCCCTGCATGCAGCAGCTCTCCCTGTCTAACACTGGCCGGGTCACATGTCACCGGGTGCTTTATAGCACCTGATGACGCGTTCCCGGCCAGCCAATCAGTGTAATGCCAGTAGCTAAGATGGCATTACACTGAATGCCATCCCTCCGCGCACGCTAGTTGGCTAATTATTCAGCCGAATACCGCGTGGTCCCGAGCAACACTAATTATTACCATTATTATACTCTAATTACTACTGTCACTATATTATTACTATCATTATACTATTACCACTTTTAGTATTACTACTGTCATTATATTATTACTATTATTATACTTTTATTACTACTGTCATTATACTATTACTATTATTATTCTTATTATTACTGCTGTCATTGTAGTATTACTCTTATTATTACTGTCACTATATTATTACTATTATTACTATTATTATACTGTTATTACTATTTTCACTTTACTATTACTGTTATTACTCTTATTATTACTGTCATATTATTACTATTATACGCATTACTACTGTCATTATATTATTGCCATTATTATACTCTTATTACTACTGTCACTATACCATTATTACTCTTATTACTACTGTCACTATACTATTACTATTATTACTTTTATTACTAGTGTCACTATACTATTACTATTATTACTCTTATTACTACTGTCACTATATTAATATTATTATACTCTTGTGACTACTGTCACTATTATATTACTATTGTTATTCTCTTATTAATACTGTCATTATTTTATTACCACTGATATTATTACTACTGTCACTATTTTAACTTTATGCTCTTATTACTACTGTCTTTATACTACTATATATACTATTATTACTGTCACCTCTTATTACTATTGTCACTGTATTACCTCTGTTGTTATTATTACTCGTATTACTACTGTCACTATATTACTGCAATTATTACTACAGTCACTATATTATTACTAGAGATGAGCGAGCATACTCGTCCGAGCTTGGTGCTCGTTCGATTATTACGGAAATGGCAACTTCCGCATCGTGCTTTTTTGGTGCCTATAAACACAGCCAATCACAAGCCAGGAGACTCTGCGGTACACCCAGCATCACGTGGGGCCCTTACATGTCGATAGCAGGGGTTGGCTGGCCTGATCAGGTGACCCTGGAATATACTAGTGACTGGCCGCGGTGCTCGGCTCAGATGCCGTCTGGATGTCGTTAGGGATAGAGCTGCTGCCTTTCAGGGACAGTGTTAGGGCCTGAATTTAGTTCTCTGTTAGGCAGGAATCACCCACAAAGAACCCAACAGCCCTTCTAAGGGCTAGAAGAATTTTTTTTTGTCTCCTGGCTTGGCTGGCAGGCTGGCACTAGTAGTGCAGCTATCGCCATATATAACCCTGTTTTTTTTTTATTGTTCTATCTCAGTGATACAGATCCATTGCACACAGCAGTGTGGAACCATTCTGTGTGTCACAGTTCAGCACACTCACTCCAATCCATATATACTGCCCAGGTGACACTTTCTGTACGTCACAGAATACAACCAAGTCATTTGCTACCAATATCATCTACAGCTCGATCCAGAAAACTCTCTGTGCGACATTTGTCTGGGTCGCAGTCTAAATAAGCACCGTTAACAGGGTGTGAGTTAGGTCTCCGATAGTTCCTGCACGTCACGTTCCCAAAAAAACAAAATTTAAAAAAAAATGTAAAAAACAAAATATAAAAAAAATTTGTTTTTTTGTTGTTTTAGCTGAGTGATACAAATCCATTTTACTCAGCTGCGTGTAACCTTTCTGTGTGTCACAGTTCAGCACACTCGCTCCAATCCATATATACTGTCCAGGTGACACTTTCTGTACGTCACAGAATACAACCAAGTCATTTGCTACCAATATCATCTACAGCTTGATCCAGAAAACTCTCTGTGCGACATTTGTCTGGGTTGCAGTCTAAATAAGCACCGTTAACAGGGTGTGAGTTAGGTCTCCGATAGTTCCTGCACGTCACGTTCCCAAAAAAACAAAATTTAAAAAAAAATATAAAAAACAAAATATAAAAAAAAAATTAGTTTTTTTGTTGTTTTAGCTCAGTGATACAAATCCATTTTACTCAGCTGCGTGTAACCTTTCTGTGTATCACAGTTCAGCACACTCGCTCCAATCCGTATAATCTGTCCAGGTGACACTTTCTGTATGTCAGAGAATACAACCAAGTCATTTGCTACCAATAACATCTACAGTTTGATCCAGAAAACTCTCTGTGCGACATTTGTCTGGGTCGCAGTCTAAATAAGCACCGTTAACAGGGTGTGAGTTAGGTCTCCGATAGTTCCTGCACGTCACGTTCCCAAAAAACAAAATTAAAAAAAATATATAAAAAACAAAATATATAAAAAAATTAGTTTTTTTGTTGTTTTAGCTCAGTGATACAAATCCATTTTACTCAGCTGCGTGTAACCTTTCTGTGTGTCACAGTTCAGCACACTCGCTCCAATCCGTATATACTGTCCAGGTGACACTTTCTGTACGTCACTTAATTAAACCAGACTGAATAAGTTTGTGGGTTTCAGTACACCAGGCCCGTTTAATTATTTTTTTTTATATCATACACTTATATACAAAAAATGTTGAACACCAGGGCTAAGGGTCGAGGACGAGGGCTTGGGCGTGGGCATTCAATTACTGCAGGGGGCAGAGGCCGTGGTCCTGGGCAGGGTGAGACAGTACCTGCTGATGAGGGAGCTGTGAAACGCCGCAGAGCTACACTCCCTAGCTTCAAGTCTCAACTTACAGGGACACGTGGTAGAGAACTGTTGAAACCACAACAGTCCGAACAGCTGATCTCGTGGATTGCGGACAATGCTTCAAGTAATTTGTCCACCAGTCAGTCTTCCACGCAGTCCACCCACGTTACCCAAGGGAGCACTCCTCTGGCTCCTCCACCTCAACCTCCTATCCCCCAGTCTGCCCCCTCCCAGGAAAATTTGGAATGCGATCCGGCATACTCTCAGGAACTGTTTTCTGGACCCTTCCCAGAGTCACAAACCACTTCTCAGGTTGCTGCTGACCTCGTTCCCGATGCCCAAGTTTTCCAACTGTCGCAGTCTGTGGGTGATGATGATGATGATGACAATGTTGAGTTAGTGGAAGAAGTTTGTAAAGAGGTGTCAGACGATGAGGAGACACGGTTGTCAGACAGTGGTGTAGTTGTTCTTAGGGGAGGAATTCCGAGGGGGGAGCAGACTGAGGAATCGAAGGATGACGAAGTGACTGACCCAAGCTGGGTTGATATGCCGAGTGAAGACAGTGCTTCTGAGGCGGAGGCGAGTGCTGCACCAGAACAGGTTGGAAGAGGCAGTGGTGTGGCCAAAGGGAGAAACAGGGCCAGAGCTGGTGCATCAGCAGCAACTGTTTCACGTAGTGAAGCTCCCGTGGCGAGGCCTAGATGTTCGCAAGTCTGGAGGTTCTTTAAAGAAAGTGAGGATGACCGACGGACTGTGGTGTGCAACCTGTGCCACACCAGGATCAGCAGGGGTGCCACCACTACTAGCCTAACCACCACCAGCATGCGCAGGCATATGAGTGCTAAACACCCCACTCAATGGAACCAAGGCCGTTCACCACCTCCTGCGGGTCACACTACTGCTCCTTCCCCGTGTTACTCGCTGCCTCTGCTAGTCAAACCCCTGCGTCACTCGCTGCCTCTGCTAGTCAACCCCCTGCCCAGGACCCCGGCACGAGCGCCTCCTGCCGGAAAAACCACACCTTCGCCTCCACGATCCTCCACAGTGTCCACCAACGTGTCCCAGCGCAGCGTTCAGCTGTCTTTACAGCAGACGCTGGAGCGCAAGAAGGAATACAGTTCCACCCACCCACATGCCCAAGCCCTCAACGTCCACATCTCCAAATTGCTTAGCCTTGAGATGCTGCCCTATAGGCTGGTAGAGACTGAGGCCTTTCGAAATCTCATGGCGGTGGCTGCCCCTCGGTATTCCGTCCCCAGCCGCCACTATTTTTCCCGATGTGCCGTCCCAGCCCTACACCAGCACGTGTCACAGAACATCATCCGTGCCCTGACCAACGCTGTTTCTGAGAAGGTCCACCTAACCACGGACACGTGGACAAGTGCTGCCGGGCAGGGACACTATATCTCACTGACGGCACATTGGGTTAACTTGGTGGAGGCTGGGACCGAGAATGACCCTGGGGCCGCTCATGTACTGCCCACACCGAGGATTGCGGGGCCTACCTCGGTCACGGTCTCTCAGACGTACTATGCCTCCTCCTCCTCCGACCCCTCCTCCTCCTCCACCGAATTACCATCCGTGGGCACGGCGCCTTCAGTCGTTAGCTCTAGGCGCAGCAGCAGTGCCGTGGGTAAGCGCCAGCAGGCGGTGCTCAAACTGCTGAGCTTAGGTGACAAAAGGCACACCGCCCAAGAGCTGTTACAGGGCATCACGGCGCAGACCGATCTGTGGCTGGCACCGCTGAACCTCAAGCCAGGCATGGTTGTGTGTGACAACGGGTGTAACCTGGTGGCGGCTCTGCAACTTGGCAGACTGACACATGTGCCATGCCTGGCCCACGTGTTCAATCTAATAGTTCAGCGGTTCCTCAAGACATACCCCAATCTGTCTGATTTGCTCACCAAGGTGCACCGCATCTGTGCGCATTTCCGCAAGTCGACCACAGATGCTGCCACTCTCAGGGCAGCGCAGCGCCGCCTACAACTGCCCGCTCACCGACTGTTGTGCGACGTGCCCACAAGATGGAATTCCACATTAAACATGTTATCCAGAGTTTACCAGCAGCGCAGAGCGATTGTAGACTGCCAGATGTCAACTTCCACCAGAACTGGTAGTCAGGTCAGTCAGATTCCTCAAGTCTACAATGAGGAGTGGACGTGGATGTCTGATATCTGCCAGGTGTTGAGCAACTTTGAGGAGTCAACACAGATGGTCAGCGGCGATGCCGCCATTATCAGCCTCACCATCCCGCTGCTTTGCTTGTTGAAAAACTCACTGCTCAGCATCAAGTCGGATGCTTTGCGCTTGTCACAAGAGACGGTGGATGAAGATACGTCGCTTGATAGCCAGAGCACCCTCCGGTCTGTTTCTCAGCGCGTATCGGAGGAGGGGGATGAGGATGAGGAGGAAGAGGAGGAGAATGTCGGCGAGACAGTAGAGGGTACCAGTGCTCAGTCCTTAACCCTTGAGCGTGTATGGGCTGAAGAGGAGGAGGAGGAGGAGGAGGAGGAGGAAATGGAGAGTCAGGTCAGTGAGGAGAGGGAATTCTTACGTGTTGGGACTCTGGCGCACATGGCAGACTTCATTTTAGGCTGCCTATCCCGTGACCCTCGCGTTAGAAGAATTTTTTCAAACACCGATTACTGGGTGTTCACTCTCCTGGACCCACGGTACAAGCAGAACCTTTCCACTCTCATCCCTGCAGAGGAAAGGAGTATGAGAGTGAATAGGTATCAACAGGCCCTGGTGCACAAGCTGAAACAATTCTTCCCATCTGACGCCGCTAGCGGCAGACGGCATGGTTCTGTGGGCCAAGTAGCGGGGGAGAGGAGCCGAGCAGGCAGCTTGTCCAGCACTGGCAGGGGAACGCTCTCCAAGGCCTTTGCCACTTTTATGTCACCCCAGCAAGACACTGTCACCTGTCCCCAGTCTAGGCAGAGTTGGGGGGAGCTGTACAGAAAGATGGTGAGGGAGTACCTAGCTGACCATACCAACGTCCATAACGATCACTCTGCTCCATACAACTACTGGGTTTCAAAGCTGCACACGTGGCCTGAACTTGCGCTGTACGCCTTGGAGGTGCTGACCTGCCCTGCCGCTAGCGTGTTGTCAGAGCGGGTATTGAGTGCAGCTGGTGGCGTCATCACCGATAAGCGTACACGCCTGTCAACTGACAGCGCTGACAGGCTGACGCTTATTAAAATGAACAAAGCCTGGATTTCACCGGAATTCAAATCTCCTCCGGGGGAAAGCAGCTAAAGATTTAAATAACTTATGTATCCGATTCCTCTTCTCTACTCCTCCTACTCCTCCTCCTTCTCCTCCTCCATATCGTCTTTGCCTAACGCTGACCCAAAAAACGCCATTTTTTAGAGGTCCAACTGGCACTCTTTTACCACAATTTTTCAGGAGGGCCCCCTACAGGCCCTCTATTCAAACAATTTTTCCAGAGGTCCACCTACAGGCCCTCTCTCCAAAAAATTTTTCCGGAGGTCCACCTACAGGCCCTTTCTCCAAACAATTTTTCTGGAGTTACACCTACAGGCCCTCTCTCCAATTCCAGTTTCCAGTTTTATTTGCGCAAACTGCATAAATTATTATTTTTGTGATAGGTGTGAAAAATAATATTACTTGCGTATCTATATTGCCCAACATTGGATACGGTAGCAAGTAGAAGACCAAACACATGCTGCCCACAGGGTTCCGCAAATTCCTGGTCCATCCGCAAATTCCTGGTCCACAATGTCAAGGAGGACGAGGTTCTGTGGATGAGCAACAAGTCCTTCTGTACTGAAATCGCCGACAAAGTCTCCATCTAAGAACCTACAGACCATTGTGGAGAGAGCGGCACAGCTCGCCATCAAAGTGACGAACCCCAACGCCAGACTGCGCAGAGAAGATAACGAATAAATATCTCTGTGGTTATTTTTGCTAAATAAAAGTTAAATAAACACCAAAAAAAATTGATCTGTTCCTGTGCCTGATCCACCCAAGTTGAATCTGTCCCATCATGAGAAAGTCCCCCCAAGGAGTCCCCACTGTAACTTGCTTCCCATACAACTACCTCACCCCCCGACACCTGTGTCTCACCATTGTCCACCACCTCCTCAGACAACACTGGTAAATCCCCACTGTCAGCACACGGAGACAGCAAATGGTCTTGCGAATTGGGGCAGAGAATGTTCTGGGCTAGCACATCAGGGAAGGGGTGACTATGGGGTTCCAGGGAGTACGTGACCACATGCAATCTCCATCTAAAAAGTCATGCCACACTTGATCAATCTCATAATTTACGACTGTACCGGTTGATGCTAAATTTTTAAAGAGGCTCTGTCACTAGGTTGTAACCTATGTATTTAAATACATAGGTTACAAGTCCTAGTGACAACTTTTAAAATCATACCTTTCATGCAGAGTTCTGCGCAGCGGTCGCGTAGAAATCTAAACTTTAAAACATATGCAAATGAGCCATCGGAGCACCGGGGGGCGGCCTCTTTCCTCTAGAGCACCGCTCCCCCGGGCCCGAGGCACGTCCCCTGTCTCTAATCACGCCCCCTCCTGTACTTGATAGACAGCGCTAGACTGGTAAGTCTAGCGCTGAACTCTCGCGCATGCGCCCTAAAATTTTCCCGGCGCATGCGCAGTAGCGCTTGCAGTGTCTACACTGCAAGTGCTGCCTTCTCTTCTGCGCACGCGCCGTCACTTCGCTAGTCCCGGGAGATTGTTGGGGTCCTGTGTCGTCATTCTAACTCCATCCGGCTGTTGTCACCACCACACACGCTAGCCCAGGGGGCACTCCTCTGGCTCTTCCAGCGAAACCTCCTTCCCCCCAGCCTGCCCCCCCCACCTACAGGCCCTCTCTACAAACAATTTACGTCTTTTTCCTCTCTTTCTCTCTCTCCAAACCATTTTTCCGGATAGCTGCCATATACGGTTTTAAACTGAGTAGTATACATACCACACTTGATCAATCTCATAATTTACGACTGTACCGGTTGATGCTAAATTTTTAAGTTGGGGTCCTGCGTCGTCATTCTAACTCCATCCGGCTGTTGTCACCACCACACACGCTAGCCCAGGGGGCACTCCTCTGGCTCTTCCAGCGAAACCTCCAGCCTGCCCCCCACCTACAGGCCCTCTCTCCATACTATTTACCCGGATAGGGGACGTATTAGATATTGTACTGATGTTTTTTGTTTTTCTTCTTTTAATTGCCTCCTGACCTGTGATAGGCAGAGCATGGACACGTCCCCTTAGCTACTCCCCTGGCCAGAGCAAGCTCTTTTTCCATTTTCCGTGGTGGAAAAATCCATGAACTATAAGGTCCCAATATAGGGGACGTATACAGTATTAAACTGAGAAGAATCGATACCATACCGGTTGACGCTACAGTTTTTCTAAATCCATCCGGCTGTTGTCACCACCACACACGCTAGCCCAGGGGGCACTCCTCTGGCTCTTCCAGCGAAACCTCCTTGCCCCCCACCTACAGGCCCTCTCTCCAAACAATTTACCCCTGGTAGGGGGACGTATTAGATATTGTACTGATTTTTTAATTGCCTTCTGCGATAGACAGGAATCGAACCCAGGTCAACTGCTTGGGAAGCAGCTATGCTCACCACGTTACCACCAAAAGCCACAGCAACTGATAAGAACAGATACTAAACTTGATTTTAGCTGCAGTGCCAGCATGAGCAGTGGTGTCACCTGCAGGCGGTGATGGACCTTCGTTGCACCTAGTTGGGTGCTTCCCTAACATGTGATGGGTATGTGCCTCGCCTTTCTTGGTCTGGGTGAGCACAATTGCCATGAGGGTAACCACCAGGCTGTTGCCTGAGAATTTGGGTTAATGGTGGGATTAGGCAGCCTCAGAGGCATCCATGCATGCTGCCCCTGCTGTTTCCTGTCCATTTCCGTGGTGTTTCCATCATTTTCTGAGGTTTCCAGGTTTTCACCCAGCCTTCCCTAGGCAGAGCCTTGGTCCTCTGCAAAAATGCTTGAGTTTCCCATTGACTTCAATAGGGTTCGTTATTCGAAACGAGCCCCCGAGCATCGGGAAAAGTTTGACTCGAATAACGAGCACCCGAGCATTTTAGTACTCGCTCATCTCTAATTATTACTATTGTTATTATCACTATTTTGCAGAGTACCTCTACAGTGGAATGCTGCAATAAGGGTGAAAAATGTGTTTTGATGCAGTGATTTCATTTAGGTCGAAGGTGCGATGTGTGAAGCAAACGCATAACATCCGGACTGAATCCTGACCCATTTCAATGGGTCTGTGCACATGAGCGTTGTTTTTGACACATTATTTCAGCGGTCAGGAAAAATCGCAGCATGTTCTATATCCTACATTTTTCATGCAGCTCTGGATCCATAGAAGTGAATGGGGCTTCAGTGAAAACACGGATTGCTTCCGGATACAATGCGTTTTTCACTGATAGTTACTTATCCGCGTGCAGAATTTACTGTCCCCATTGAAGTGAATGGAGAAAATCCGGACAGAAAAAATAAAATAAATTGACGTGCTGCGGATTATAAAATCCGCACCGTAGGTCAAAATCCACACTGAAAAAATACGCATCGTGTGCATGAGAATTTCAAATTCTCATAGAATACAATGTACATGACCGACGGTGCGGATTTTCCACACGCAAATCTGTGCACAAAATCCGCATGCAATCCTGATCGCGTGCATTCAGCCTATGATGTCCATGTGTCATAATGGTCTATTAGGTCCAAGAAAGGATAGATAGACTTTCTTCATTGGACTGAAGATCCGATTTACTGCCCTGGATCTAAATACTCTGCCCAAGGCACACAAAGCCCGAACTAGAAGAACGCCACAAGTCCCTACTCAACTTTATAATGACCCCCGAGAACTTGAGCGCCGTATTTCCGAAATTCTTAGCATCTGCAGTTTTACTTGCCTTATATCTTGTCATTCTGATTACCAAATGCCACAATCTCCGCTCCTTCTGTAGACTTTTAGAAATGTGCACATAGCCGTTTATAGATTCTGGGCACCGCGCCAGCTGTCATTCCCGGCTCCGAGGCCACTTAGTGCATCTTCAATTTATAATGTATTCCTTTGACTCAAGGTAGCATTGGCGGGCTATTTTCACACTCCTAAAACTCTTCAATTTCATAGAATTTCTGCAATTACAAAAGCCAAATACAGTTCTGAAGACATTTGGAAAGAAAACACCAATTTATTTCACACCTACAATGCCACATTCTGTCCGGGACGCAAAGTGAAAAAAATCATGGATTTCAATGGATGGGACTATTAATAGAGAAGAAAAGACACAAATCTGTCAAAACTAATGGAGGCTCCTCTGGTTCCAGAACTGCCTGGTGTCCTGCTCCTAGCCGCTGCTCTCCCCTGCATTGTCACACTCATCAGTTGAGTGCATTCACTGACATCGGGCTTCTTAAAGGGCCAGTGCACTTGAACCCATCCAAGAATCCTTTCCATAGTGCTTTGTGCTTAACTCATAAGGTCCTTTTAGTTCCTGTGTCTGCAAAGATGTGTTTGCTTCTCTTGCAGTTGGTATCAACCCAGCTTGCATCCTTGAGCACATCGTCTTGCCTGCTGCCCATCTTGACCTCTAACAGGCTACTGCTCATGGCCAAACTCTGCCTCCCTTGACCTGTGCACCATCTAACTACAAGTCTTTCCCACTGCTTTGGTACTACGACTTGTTGACTTCCACCTACCTATGTGCCAGCCATTTCGATAGTGACCTGAGGATTCTCTGTAGGAAAGTCCATTCCTCCTTCAAAGGTGAAGAATGCACATGTGAGGAATGAGGAATCATGATCCATGTTAGCCATGATTTATTCATAGGAATCATGATCCATGTTAGGCATGATTTAAATCACAGCCATCTGCTGGCAACTAGCAGATGGAATAAACACCACAGGGGTCCTGCCTTCAAAGCAGGTCACTTGTATACGATTCACACCTGGCCCAGTCACTGCGGAGTCAAAGCCCTTTTCATAGGAAGAGCGCTCAGTAGGGAGCTATCAGCTTGTAAGCCATGATACCCACTTTCGAGACATATTGAAGCCAGGGATTAATAAAGAATTATGGACTGGCCATTCATCACAAGCATAAGCCAATCATATATTCGCAAGATGGGGACAGAGAGGGACAGGTACATGTCCATAAGTTAGCGATCATATGTCAGTAAGTGGAGATACAGGGATCTCCAAGCAGGAACCTGATAAATGTGTGGTGTTTGTTGTCCACCTGTAGCCAGAACCCAGGCAGAGCAATTGGTGCCCGTGGGGTTGACTACTCCTGGGGGGAAGAGGGGAGTGGTTGGCTGCAGGGTAAAAAGCCACACAGAACAGAGGCCAGGGTCTTTCTCTGAAGGGGGGTCACCATGAGCGTGGTGTTTGCAGGGACCGTGGACAAGCTGCTGACATTACTGCTCCCCATGTGGTTTCAGCCAGGCCTTACAGCAACCCAGAACTCATCTTAACGGACTATTCACCTCTAATGGTAACTGACTCTACAATCTGTTTGTCCTGTTTGTATCCCCTACTATCCTGGTAACTGTAATCGGACCATTGTACATATTCATTGTGTGTATAGTGTTTTTGTTTAGTGAGCCCTTAAGGCGATTAAATATATAATTTAATCTTGAGTTGTTCTGTTATCTCAATCCACGAATCCCACGTCCATGTTTTTGGCAATATTGTTATATGCTACCCCGGGTTGGCTCCTGACCCGATATAATCCGTTAACGGACCAGAATTATATGAAATGAGAGCTGGTGGCAGTACTACTAGGCTGATAGACTCGGTTTCGCAGGGATCGCATGGGCTACCCTCTCTCCCTTTCTGTGCCTGCTTGTGTCTGCGTGGACAGGAGGCGTCTGTGAAAAACAGTGCCATACGCAACCTTACACACCCCGAGGAGGCATGGAACGTCACGTGCTTGTGGTCACAGATTGAACCATACCGCGTGATCCCCACGTAAGCACACGCAGGGCGGGGCTGTGGGGTGCAGTTCATCACAGCACAATATCTTAGGTTTCATCTCCTGGTTTAGCCTTATGACAAATAGTAAGATCTATGTAGTTTCTTAAAGGAGTCCCAGCAACCCACCTTAATTAATTATACAGTATCTTGCCTGCAAAAGAAAGTTTCCAATATGGAAGTTAGGCCGCTCTGAAAAATGGTGAACACATGACAGTCCTCAGAAAGTCCTATATCGTCCAGCATCATGTGATTTCACAACTTGATTCCTCTGCATCACTCCGACTTCTCCATGTTCCACTTGGAACAGTCCATCAACCGTGAGACACTGGGAATACCATACTATTCAGTATCTGGTGACTTGGATCGTCTATTGCTACTGTACCAGGGACATGATGTCGGCAATAGACGATCCAAGGCATCAGAGTCTGTTATCACTGGTGTCTCACAGTTTCTGGTCTGGTCATTGGATAGAGACATCACTTCCACAGCCCTGGATACGTGTGGTGGCCAAGGCTAGGACTATTCGTCTACCTGGCACATGTGCAGCTGTATTTGGAAGTTTGTGCATGGACCAGGGAGACTAATAGTTCTCTAAGTATTCTCTCCGTCCACAGACCAGATTGGATACCATGATAAAGTCAGTGGATGTTGGAGTTACCAGAGAGGAGCACCACGTAACTGGGATCCAGAGAGGCCCATCCACGCAACTTCATGACAGTAAGTGTATAGGAAACGTTCCACTGCAGCCAAGATATTCTTCATCAAGGTGAGTTCTTGGCTCCCATTGGGTCCCGCAATATCCTATTAATACAAACATCTACTCAACCAATCACGACAGCTACTCCATGCCAGAAAACTGCAGATAGTCAAGAAACTTACTAGTTGCTCAGATCAAATGGTGAATGGGGGAAAATATGATCTCATAGACTTTGACCATGGATAACTGTTGGTAACAGCAGAAACTGCTGACCAGTGATGGACGGTGGTCTTCAGACACGACAGAAAAAGTAATGCAGATTAAATACATCTCAATAGCACAAGATTTTTCCCTTTAAAGTTAAAAAAAAAAGTAATGTCCCCCATTATTTTATTGATTTGGTTTGGCTAGGATATGCCATCACTTACTGATTAGCCGGGGATTTGACTACACCTACCGTCTCGCCTCCCAACAAAACCTTAGAAAGAATCCCTCTCAGTCTGCCCATTCTCTTCAGTTTCCTGCTGGGAGCCAGGAAAGCCAATGTGAAGGAGAAAACATGAAGTTTCAGAGATTGGATCCAACCCAAGGGTCCTGTCTTTCCAGGTGCTGCACAGGGCATTCATCAGCAGTTATGTCTTTCTTGTGCCCCCTCATTGTAGTTATGTCGTCCTTGTGCCCCCTCATTGTAGTTATGTCCTCCTTGTGCCCCCTCATTGTAGTTATGTCCTCCTTGTGCCCCCTCATTGTAGCTATGTCCTCCTTGTGCCCCCTCACTGCAGTTATGTCCTCCTTGTGCCCCCTCATTGCAGTTATGTCCTCCTTGTGCCCCCTCACTGTAGTTATGCCCATCTCGTGGCCCCTTCACTGTAGTTATGTTCTCCTTGTGCCCCCTCACTATAGTTGTGTCCGTCTCGTGGCCCTTTCACAATAGTTATGCCCTTGTGCCCCCTCACTGAAGTTATGTCTTCCTTGTGTCCCCTCACTGTAGTTATGTCGTCCTTGTGTCCCCTCACTGTAGATATATTGATCTTGTGGCCTCTTCACTGTAGTTAAGTGCTCCTTGTGCCCCCCTCACTGTAGTAATGTCCTCCTTGTGCCCCCCTCACTGTAGTTATGTCCTCCTTGTGCCACCCTCGTTGTAGTTATGTCCTTCTTGTGCCCCTCATGTAGTCATGTCCTTCTTGCGCCCCTCACTGTAGGTATGTCTTCCTTGTGCCCCCTCACTGTAGTTATATCCATCTCGTGGCCCCTTCACAGTAGTTACGTCCTCCTTGTTACCCCCTCGCAGCAGTAATGCCCACCTTTGGTCCCTAGTGCCCCCTCCAGCTCCATATAAAAAAAACAGGAATACTCACCTGTTTCCCTGATGATCAGGCACATCCGGCGTTCCAAGTTACAGCAGCAGATACAGTCATACTTATATCGTGGTGCTGGCTGTACAGAAGGCTTTCACTGCTCCTCCCACACAGCCAGGAGCACAATGTGAGGTCCGCTGAGAAGCGCCAGAGCTCAGCGAAACGGAGGCGCAGGGAGCGGACGGCTTCTTCCTTCAGCATGTTAATGACCGAACTGCCTGGGTGTGCCCCCAAGCCTCTACGCCCAGGGCACGTGCCCTGGCTGCCCCACCTTTGTTACGCCCCTGAGCTGCTTGAAGTGCCACAGTCTCCTCATAGCTTACCCTAGGTAACATTCATCAGTAACATGACCTAAGGGCGGCTCAGTCCTATTAAAACAGCTGGTGTTGGACCCTACCGATCACATACTAATGACCTATCCTGAGGATACTGTAAGTAATCTGTATAAAACCCCTTTAATAGTACATAGCTGTAAGTGAAGAGTTCTGGGCTCTCTCTGTCCCTATATTAATAGCCAAACAGTGTCTCCCTTCTTCATGCAAAATGGACTTACAGTATTGATTCCAAATATTGTTTCATATAGTGACTTCTGAATATAATTAACATGCAGGACTGATAATGGTGATCGACTGAACAAACAAGATTTACCATATGTCGACCTGTGCAAACTGTATCCTAATTGTATCCTAACTGTATCCTAATCCTATTGACTGATATGTATCAAAGGGACTATGTCATAAAATCATTTGAAAGTGTATATATTGCACAGTCTATGTCCCTATCAAGGATTCCCCCTTGTATAGATACTGTAATTAGATATGCAGAACCTGGAAGAGAGTGAGATCAGACAATCCCCCCCCCCCAAGGTTCCTCATATCAATCGAAAGGAACATGCATTATATGCATATGAAAAAAGTGCCATGCGGAGATGAAAAAATGCTGTGTCCTTAAGGAGTTAAATAACCAAAAACTTTTTGCACAGTCAATGACAACCCTAATCCACCGAGTCTAGACATCTAGACGGTGCGACTCCATGTGTCCTGACAGAGCGCCATGTAAATAGATCACAATGAGTTTTGTTCTTCTTTAGTCAAAAGCTTGAAAAGATTCATTAAGCTGGAAACAAAGAAGTTGGGGTCCTCAGAGTGTGCGTAGCCGAGACCCCCCCATCCTTCACAATGCACCCCCCTGATAATGCCGTTGTGTTCTGCTTTTCTTTCTCCTACTTTCTTTGTCATGGAAATCGGAAAATGTCAGGTATTGAAATTGTGTTCCGCTGGAGAAACTTGTAAGAGAACGTTACACGGAATTAATCAAAGCCGTGACAGCCGCAAAATAGAGGACGGAAAATGACAGCGCGGAGCCAGGCTAAAAAATGGCAGCAAAGGATCCACATGTGAGGAAAGGTCAGAACCAAACCATGCAAGACGAGATACAAAAATATCCACCTGGATGCAATACACATAATAGGCCTTAGGTCAGATTGCAAGTCTCTCCAGGTATCTCTGAAATGAAATTCCCAGAGAATGGGAAAATAAGAAGCTCCTGTATAGCGTTATCCCAAGACTCAATCCTGTTAAAGTGAAGAAAACTCTATTCCATATGCCGTATACGACCACACGTACATCAGGGGCATCAACTGCTTGGGACTGCCTCTATTTATACTCATTTGGACCATTCCCATCCAGAAAATAAATGGTGGACCACAGGGGTGTCCAGTGTTACCTCAGCTTGATTTTGATTAAGGACTGCAGAGGATGGGAGTGGTAGTGGTCTTGATGAGATGATGTGTCACACTATACTTCCTCAGGCTGTTGCTCCTGGGGAATCGGTGCAGTGGAAATGTATTGAAGAATGAGGCCAGAAAGAAACATAGAACAATCAATAGCAGTTATTTCCAAGTGCTGTTCTCTGGCACCAGTAAGGATTGTGGAGGCAGGTGATATGGCTGCAATTTAGAAATTGTACTGGCCTAGTAGTATTCAGGGTGATGGGTGTCTTAGCCATAGTCCCTTACCTTTCAGCAGTGTCTTTCATGCAAATATGAGTTGGTCACTGACTTCTCAAGGACTTACTTGAGGCTGAATGAAGTTGATATCTCAGGAGAATCTTTAGCAGGAGCTCTGCAGTGTGCTTCCTCTCCTCTCTGTCTCTGGTCAAGAACTACTGTGGAGATGCAGGTATCAGCTAGTCAATCTGCTGTGTGACTTCTCAAGGACTTAGTTGAGGTGGAAGAAGAAGTTGATCTCTCAGAAGAATCTTTAGCAGGAGCTCTGCAGTGTGCTTCCTCTCTGCCTCTGGTCAGGAACTACTGTGCAGATGCAGATATCAGCTGGTCAATCTGCTGTGTGACTTCTCAAGGACTTATCTGAGATGGAATAAAGTTGATCTTTCAGGGCAATCCTTAGTAGGAGCAGGAGCTCTGCAGTGTGCTTCCTCTCCTCTCTATCTCTGGACAGGAACTACTGTGCAGATGCAGATATCAGCTAGTCAATCTGCTGTGTGACTTCTCAAGGACTTACTTGCGGCAGAATGAAGTTGATCTCTCAGGAGAATCTTTAGCAGGAGCAGGAGCTCTACCGTGTGCTCCCTCTCCTCTCTGTCTCTGGACAGGAACTACTGTGCAGATATCAGCTGGTCAATCTAATGTGTGACTTCTCAAGGACTTACTTGAGGCGGAATAAAGTTGATCTGTCAGGAGAATCTTTAGCAAGAGCTCTGCAGTGTGGTTCCTCTCCTCTCTGTCTCTGGACAGGAACTCACCTCCTGGCAGAGCAGGACCAGCCCTCTCCTACCAAGTAGGGAGGAATAGGGTGGTTAGCCCTATTCCTTGCCAATCTTTGCCATCTATTCCTTGTTGGTAGATATTGCTAAACATAACAAAATACAATACAAAAATATATAGACAGCAATTACAGATATCTCCAGGTCTTGGGTACTGCAATGAGATGTTAGCAAAACCCTGCAGTGCTAAACATAAACACATACAGAAAGATGTGGGATCCCACAAAAAAAGATAAAACATATTCTTGCGGAACACACATGGGCAGGATCCGCAGTTTGCAGACCACAAAACACGGAGAGGTTGTGTGAATGAGCCCTAAGGAACAAATGAAAGAGAGTGTGACTACACAGGGTTTGTTGTGATCTGTTACCAAGAGACACATAGGTCTGCATAGGAGCTGGAGGCACAAAATGGTACAAAAATTTTAACCAAAAGTACTTGTAAAGTTGCCTAACTTTTCTTTTTAGAGTCTTTAGAGAATTTTAAGTTTTTTTTGCTTATGTTTTAAAAGTTCCAGGTGCCCGGTACCATTCCCCTCTTGCCCCCAGTGTAAACCAGTATCCGACCCTGCCCCTGGTATTTTCTAGAGTCTACAAAGGCCCCGGTAACTCACCTTTGGAAATGATATAATTTACAGTTCATTCATTCACTTATTAATACCATTGGGTTATTGTAATAAATTTCTTTCGACACATCGCTATAAAATTACCCTCTTCACCACCTGTTACTACATGAAGCGATCAGCGAGGAGCCAGGGTGTACTTTTTTCCTTTCCTTTTTCTCCAAGAACACTCCGGGTTTCATGATCTTTCCACACCATTAACTTGCCTGACAGCAATACGAGCTATTAACATAAAATGCCATTAGTTTCGTAACATGCTGCAGAAGCAGATTATCCCATAAATCGTCAATTAGTTTGGGCTTAGAAGCAGCAACCTGGGTGTTTTTGATGGATCAGCAAAGTTTCATATTCTTGTTATTATTTGCATATGTTAAAGAAAGTCTAAGAGTTGAAAAGTGCTGCTGCGATATCACTAGAGGGGTGATACGTGGCTGAAAGGGTATTTATACATTACAGGTACTTTTTTTGTTAATTTTTGAAATTCCATTTTTTAATTTCAGACGTTATTGGATTTTTTCAAAATAATGTTAACTCTCCATTTGCCTCAATGAACAACATTTAAGTGTCGGGTTCATATATTTTACATTCATCACTATTGGCATTATGCATCTTCTCGTATACATAGTTAAGCGTTGGTCCCATTTAAAAAAAAAATTACCCCTCAGGCCCCAACCGGGAATGCAGGACTAACACTTGTTGGCTCTACTTCCTCCCTTGTAGCAAAGAAGCGCCAGAAAGTCATTATGAAATATGGCATTGGCAAAGGCTTCCACTAGTGGGTCAGCTCTGGTTGACTCAATTATGACCTTGGGTAGAGTCAAAATGTGGCCTGAGAGGAGTCTTTACTTTTTACAGAGTGTGCAAGATTTGCATTTTAAAAAAGTCTGTCTTTTAAAGGCTATGTAGACCTTTGTGGGCAATTTTTTATGATTACATTGTACTTATTTTGAGCTAAAAATCATTTTTTCATTTGGTCTTTATTAAGATTTTTGAACCCCTGTCTCTCTACAGCCTTTAGTTTTTCTAGTAGCAGGCTCTGAATTTTCACTCTGTTCCATCAGGCAGCTCAGGTGACGGCTTCTTATCTCTGATCTTGTAAACACTCATTATACCTCAATTCTTATCTTACTGATAAGTACTCATTTTTTTATTATTGCATTGTACTTATTTTAAGCTAAAAATCATTTTTTCAATTAGTCTTTATTAAAAATTGTCTCTTTACAGCCTTGGATTTCTCTAGTAGCAGGCTCTGAATTTTCACTCTGTTCCATATGGCAGTTCAGCTGACGGCTCCTTCTCTCTGATCTCTGACCTTGTAAACGCACATTATAGCTTAGTTCTTACCTTACTGATAAGAATGTGGTTTAAATAAGTGTTTATGACTTTTTTGTAATTTAGAGATTGTTCCAAAGTATGGTTGCTGGATGCAGCAGAGTCAGTTTAGATCAGACATTGTGAAGTAAGAGGAACTGGGTTTATTGGAACATGCATGCAATAACTTAAGGTCACCTTACATGGTGAGTGGCACAGACAGGAAACAACAGAAATCAGTGAGTTCACTTCAATGTACAGGAAATACAACACATCATAGAAAGGCATAGAGAGAGACTACAGGTAAGAATTAGTAACAGCAACATCTATTGTCACAACAATAAACTGCAGTCAATCTAGCAACAGACTACGCTGTAAGCTGTTGTGTCTTCAACAGAGATAAGGTTTATTAGATGACTGGCATAAAGTGAAAGTACCAGTCACACAGATAGACAAACAGTTAACTCTTTGTGACAAAACACCTCAATATTTTAAATAAAGACCAACTGAAAAAATGATTTTCAGCCCAAAAAAAGTAAAATGCAATCATAAAAAAAATTTCTCCCGAAGGTGCACATAGCCTTTAACAGAATCCATGGCTTTTATGGAATGGTTCGAGAAGAAAACAAGCAGATAAATAAAAGTAAGAGCACAATGCTATGACCAAATATTAGAGATGAGAACATTTTTGAAAAATTTGATTCGCCAAAGTTCACCAAGAAATTTGATTAGTTCCAAATTAAACGCTATAAATCAGGTATACCCAGGCCTCTCTGCCTAAGCATAGTCCCACTTGGTGGCCCAATCTCAGTGTGAAGGCTTGGACGTTAACCCTTTCCTGACCGCCAACAGTAAATTTTTTCAGGCAGCCGAGCATTAAAATAGGGGGCCCGTTGGTATGTTCAGGTGGCGCCATTGGCCACTGGGTGTCTGCTGTTTTAAAGAGCAGACACCCGGCACTAATGTGTGCAACCGGCGGTAATGCCAGATGATGATGTCAGATGACTGGGGGTCTGATGATTGGAACCCCCAGCAGTCCTGAAAGCCGAGGCTTTATGAATGGAACGGTGCTGCACATGTTTGTCCACCGCTCCATCCACTTCTAAGGAACTGATGGACTTCATAGGGCACAAGACACATCACAGATAACTCCGGAGACAATATAAATGTGATTAAAGATAATTGATAAGTGTAACTAACTAAACGAAGCGAGAGATATGATTCCGGCAAGAATTCCCTGGAAAGCCTGGAGATAAGAACGCTTGTTCACCACTTCATTAGTGCAGAGAGGAGGAAATATCCGTGTTCAGACACTAACAACAAAAGGTGACAACTAAAAAGATAAAAATACAAGATCTAATCTGACAACCTTACTAGTTAAATGGGGAGAGGCAGCAACAAATACAGTAAAATCTAGCCATGGGTCGCACAGCAGAGTTACACACAATCTAATACATTGGCTCAGATTATTTAGATGCGAGTACAGATACATTATAAGTGAGACTTCACTTGTATCAACATGTTTTTAGGTCCCTAATTCTGTGGTGGTTCATTTCTTCATGTATTCTTGTAACGGTCGGAGCTTTCTTTTTCTAATACTGATCTACAAATCCCTTCCATAGATGTAGTTAGATTATACCTTCTGGTGTCCTGCAGTCACCACTAGGAGGAGTTCAGCAGCTTACTGCATACTGTGTTATGATTGAGTTCAATGCATAGCCAGTATGCAGTAATCTCCTGAGCTCCCTCTAGTGGTGGATGTATATATCTGTATGCAGTAATCTCCTGATCTCCTCTAGTGGTGGCTGTATATATCTGTATGCAGTAATCTCCTGAGCTCCCTCTAGTTGTGGATGTATATATCTATATGCAGTAATCTCCTGACCTCCCTCTAGTGGTGGATGTATATATCTATATGTAGTAATCTCCTGAGCTCCCTCTAGTGGTGGCTGTATATATATCTGTATGTAGTAATCTCCTGAGCTCCCTCTAGTGGTGGCTGTATATATATCTGTATGTAGTAATCTCCTGAGCTCCCTCTAGTGGTGGCTGTATATATATATGTATGTAGTAATCTCCTGAGCTCCCTCTAGTGGTGGATGTATATATCTGTATGTAGTAATCTCCTGAGCTCCCTCTAGTGGTGGATGTATATATCTATATGTAGTAATCTCCTGAGCTCCCTCTAGTGGTGGCTGTATATATCTATATGTAGTAATCTCCTGAGCTCCCTCTAGTGGTGGCTGTATATATCTGTATGTAGTAATCTCCTGAGCTCCCTCTAGTGGTGGCTGTATATATATATATATATATATATATATATATATATATATATATGTATGTAGTAATCTCCTGAGCTCCCTCTAGTGGTGGATGTATATATCTGTATGTAGTAATCTCCTGAGCTCCCTCTAGTGGTGGATGTATATATCTATATGTAGTAATCTCCTGAGCTCCCTCTAGTGGTGGCTGTATATATCTGTATGTAGTAATCTCCTGAGCTCCCTCTAGTGGTGACTGTATATATCTGTATGTAGTAATCTCCTGAGCTCCCTCTAGTGGTGGCTGTATATATCTGTATGTAGAAATCTCCTGAGCTCCCTCTAGTGGTGGATGTATATATCTGTATGCAGTAAGCTCTTGAGCTCCCTCTAGTGGTGGCTGATCCATTTTCATAGGTTTCTAGTATTCTAATTTTTTTTACAGCCAAACTAGTTTTACAAAATAGTTACCGTATTTTTCGCTTTATAAGACTCACTTTTTTCCCCCCAAAAGTAGGGGGAAAATTGCGGTGCGTCTTATAAAGCGAATACAAGTGAGTGCTTCCATTATTGAAGCGCTCATTTGTATGTATAAGGTGCTGGGACCCCCATCAGACCTCAGATCAGCCCATCAGCCCCCATATTAGACAAATATGCCCCCATCAGACCACAGATTAGTCCCCATATCAGCCCCCTCTATCCCCATCAGACCTCAGATCAACCCATAAGCCCCCATATTAAATGAATATGCCCCCATCAGACCTCAGATCAGCCCCCATATCAGCCCCCTCTATCCCCATCAGACCTCAGATCAGCCCACTCTGCCCCATCAGACCTCAGATCAGCCCACCCAGCCCATAAGGATATATAAAAACCTAAAATAAATAAAAACCTATCTTACCTGTCCTGCGCCGTGGCTCCCCTCTGGGTCCAGCACTCCTCTGTCTTCCCAGGCCGGCTCTGCACTGTCTTGACCGCGTACAGCGTCAGGATGTAGTGCGCGCATTATGACCTGACGCTGCACGCAGTCAGCGCTGGCCTTAAAAGCCAGAGGAGCGCCGGACCCGGAGGGGAGCCGCGGCGCAGGACAGGTAAGATAGGTTTTTATTTTATCCTTATGGGCTGGGTGGGCTGATCTGAGGTCTGATGGGGCAGAGTGGGCTGATCTGAGGTCTGATGGGGGTAGAGGGGGCTGATATGGGGGCTGATCTGAGGTCTGATGGGGGCATATTCATTTAATATTGGGGCTTATGGGCTGATCTTAGGTCTGATGGGGATAGAGGGGGCTGACATGGGGGCTGATCTGAGGTCTCATGGGGCAGAGTGGGCTGATATGATATGACATGGGGGTCTGATGTGATGTCCTGAAATTTATGGGGGTCTGATATGAGGTGTGATGAAAAATATTTTCTTCTTATTTTCCTACTTTAAAATCTGGGGTGCGTCTTATCATCAGGTGCGTCTTATAAAGCGAAAAATACAGTATTTTTTTTATTATTTATTTTTTCTTCAAGGAAGTATTATGTAAGTATATTATATTAAATATTATATTTTTAATTATTATTATAGTTCACTGATTCTGGACTACAGTATTTTGGGGACTCGTGACAAATGCAAGTTTTTTTAGAATTTTATTTGCAGAATTTTTGCTTTTTTAAATATTGTTAAGCTCATAATTTAAAAAAGAATAATGATATATATATATTTTATTTAAATTGCAGGAAATGTTCACACTTTTTTTCTCACACTATACTACACACTGTCTAATAGTGACTGACCTGACCTGAGCCGGTTCTAGTTACCCAGCAGTAGCTTCCTTCTACCGGTATCCCAGCAATTATATGATGCTGCAGTCTTTCACATAACTACCACAGCTGATAGCATACTGGCCAACAGTGCTGATTTTGGTGGGAAAATTCTGTGAATCGGGATGCAAAAGGGTTGGAGCTTATGCAAACCTTACCCAAAAGTGGACTTTTGGGAGAATTCCCAGGCAGTTTCGGGTTACTATGCATTATCTCTTCGATAACCATGTTTGGCTTAGTTTATGCACTTCATCCACCATCTGATCCTTGGTACTCTTCCTGGTTGCTCTGTAAAGTCGATCTTTGGCTTCATCCCGGCTACGACTTCAGCCGCATCCAGTTCCTGCTTCCAGTATGGTTACTACATAGCTACTACCAATTCAGAGACTATTCTCGGGACCACAACCTAGGGACTTCCATGCAACAAAGTCCAA
This sequence comes from Rhinella marina, assembly GCA_900303285.1. Classification (NCBI taxonomy): domain Eukaryota; kingdom Metazoa; phylum Chordata; class Amphibia; order Anura; family Bufonidae; genus Rhinella; species Rhinella marina. Next base: position 90,939 of record ONZH01016659.1, read on the forward strand.
ACCTCCTTGGAGGGGTCCAGGGCGTCCCTTAGACCCACCCACCGGTATAGTCTGCATCAGTCTGATCGTGGTATATAGAGGGCCCACATGTCTGGCATGCCACAGATGTTGTAATAATGAAACAATAATATGATACAATGTATTTCAATTACACTTTGTCTCCAGAATTTCCCAATATTCTCTCAGTCTGGTCTTCAGGATTCTCAGTTATTTGTTCTTTGAAGTTCTCCATGGAGAAACAAAAAGGCAGAAGAGACGATTATGCTCAGCTCACGTCATGGTGCAACCTTCAGGCACAAATCCAGGTTCTAATCGTATGATGAAGCTGTCGCTCCCCCTAAATGTCAAACTCTAAGCTAACCAAAAACTCTGACACAAATCAAACTCTTTTTTTTTTTTGAAGGAGTGAATTGATGCCGAAACGCATACTTTATCAAAAAGTTGTGTTATTTCTATTAACCTCTTTGCACCACATACTATGCATTAATGGTTCTGACAGCCTGCGGTTAAAGGGCTCGTTCACACAACCGTATTTTTCTTTCCGTGTCCGTTCTGTTTTTATGCAGACCGTATGCGGAACCATTCTTTTCAATGGGTCCGCCAAAAAAACAGAAGGTACTCCGTGTGCATTCCGTTTCCGTATGTCCGTTTTTCCGTTCCGCAAAAAAATAGAACATGTCCTATTATTGTCCACATTACGGACAAGGATAGGACTGTTCTATTAGGGGCTGGCTGTTCTGTTCCGCAAAATACAGAATGCACATGGAAATCATCCCTATTTTTTGCGGATTTGTTTTTGCAGACCGTAAAATACATACAGCCATGTGAATGAGCCCAAAGGGGGATTCTCATCTGGGAAATGTATGGCATACAGCCAGGCAGTGGTGTAACTGGTCCCCACAGCAAATTTTTGAACAGGGATCCCCCCCACAGCAACTTCTTCGCAACCCCCTCATCCCATGAAACCCCACTCTTGTGGATACTCAGGATCACTCTCTCAGACAAGGCCTAACAGCCGCTCTATCAATTTCCTACAGTGCCACTATATATAATATATCATATTATGATACAGTTGAGGGGCCCTGACAATAAAATCTATTAGTTCTCCTCCTGGGTGGGCCCCTTTCTGAGTTCAGGCCCCAAAGCAGCCGCTTCTCCTTCTTTCCCTATAGCTACATCCCTGCAGCCAGGAAATGCCATAAATCCCATAAGTGAGAATTTAAAATTTGGGACCTGCTCCTATCTCAAGAATGGGGCCCCGCAGTGAACGGAAAAGCATTCTGCACTTGAGCTCCATCTACTCCACTTACTGCTATGGGACTTCCATAAGTACCCGAGCGAGTGCGCTTGGCTATTTCTAAAAGTCCCATGGGAGAGAGTGGAGAAAAAGCTGCATTAGGGTTTATTCACACGATCGTGGAGCACGGTCCGGGACAGTCCATGAAAATCCAAACCGTGCTCCTTCTGAGGGCAGGAGCGCACGGCGTCATTGGTTGCTATGACGCCGTGCACTTCCTGAGACCGCCGCTGTACAGTGATACACTGTACACACTCGTATAGAGTGTATCACTGTACAGCGGCAGCCTAAGGAAGCGCACGGCATCATAGCAACCAATGACGCCGTGCGCTCCTGCTCTCAGAAGGAGCATGGTCCGGGCTTTCACGGACCGTCCCGGACCGTGCTGCACAGTCATGTGAATGGGCCCTTACACAGACAGCCCAGATCATCACTATGTAATACTTCATTTCTCCTGTGGTGGCGCTGCAGGGAAACTGAACACTTTACCAGGTTCCCTCACAGATTGCAGCCGATCGATGGAGATCCCAGCAGGAGGACACTTTATAATCAGTTTATGGTCAAGGGACCCGTCTACCAAGTGGAGAACCCCTTTAAGGAATTATAAATGTAAATGGATCTCAACTCCACTGAGGCCCATAGAGCAATGACCTGCGGTCATACACGTCTGGTTATGGGATGTCCAGACCATGCCACAAAAATTACTAATTATTGTATTTTTTATCATCAAAAATCCCACCTTCCCATGAAGAATATTCAGTTGCGTTCTCACGTTGGGTGGGGGCTCGTCCGATCATCTCATGACGCTTACCAAACTTGTTGTCATGAAGAATAATTGGCCACTAAACAAATATGGAAAGAAAACCTGTTATTGAAAGGTTTACGAGCCGCGTCTGAGATAATCTAATAACATTTCTTATAACATAAAAAATAAGCTAATTATTCCCGGCGGCGGCAGCGCAGGTCCGCTCCGAATATTTCACCACTCTATTCCTAATACTGGATGGCAAGAGGCATATTTCTGAGCAACGGCACCTAAAATCACATTGAAAAGGCACTTACGGAGGCCACTCCACTGTGTAAATTAGCAGCAGAGATATGAAGTCAGCACACTTCCCCGCTCTTTATTGCCTCCGGGCTACTTAATATGTAGTCAATGTTCGGAATGGGAAAATGCAGATCTAAATCAAATACAAGTCGATATATTCAATCTAAAGCATTGTGTTAACACGCCGCACATGTCATCATTCCCACTTTTTTATTATTCCTTGCAATTTGCAGACATTTTAGTTGTTTTTTTTTTAAACTTGGATTTTTACTGCGGCTTTTTATCAAGTGGCTTTTACTTGTTTGTTTTGTGGAGAAAATAAAATCAAAAGTAGCGAGACATTTCATTTTACTGTTTCTTAAAGGGGTGGTCTCAACAAATGAACCCCTGTCCATATGTCATCCTAGGGTATATGGATGTCATAGGAGCACCCCACCGAGAAGCCCCCCCCCCCATGTGACAGAATAGCTCTGATTGACCCATCACATCCATTCACTTATATGTGATTTATGATGTTATGCAAACCTTACAGTTCTTACAGCATTATGTCACTGTTAAACAATACATTCCTGACCTGTAAGGGTTACATAGCATCATAAATCAATATAATGCTATGTGAGCCCATCAGTGCTGGGAGGTCAGGACGGGTGTTCTCGCTGACACATGCTGCGTCACTGCTGGGAGGTCAGGACAGGTGCTCTCACTGACACTAGCTGCGTCAGTGCAGGGAGTCAGGACGGGGGCTATCGCTGGACACATGCTGCGTCAGTGCTGGGAGGTCAGGACGGGGGCTCTCGCTGACACATGCTGCATCAGTGCTGGGAGGTCAGGACGGGTGCTCTCGCTGACACATGCTGCGTCAGTGCTGCGAGGTCAGGACGGGTGCTCTCGCTGACACATGCTGCGTCCAGTGCTGGGAGGTCAGGACGGGTGCTCTCACTGACACATGCTGCGTCAGTGCTGGGAGGTCAGGACAGGTGCTCTCGCTGACACATGCTGCGTCAGTGCTGGGGAGGTCAGGACGGGTGCTCTCGCTGACACATGCTGCGTCAGTGCTGGGAGGTCAGGACGGGTGCTTCTCACTGACACATGCTGCGTCAGTGTTGGGAGGTCAGGACGGGTGCTCTCGCTGACACATGCTGCATCAGTGCTGGGAGGTCAGGACGGGTGCTCTCGCTGACACACGCTGCATCAGTGCTGGGAGGTCAGGACGGGTGCTCTCTCTGACACATGCTGCGAGTCCAATGCGTGGAACTAGCTTGTGTGAAAGGGGACTTAGATACCTTGGTCATTAACGTCTATGGCATCTCAGGTGTTAAACAGCCAGGATCAGAGTCTTCATTGTACCAAACATGCAGAGAACACCCCTCTGGTCACCACACCATTGCAGCATCATGGTGTGTATGATGGTATTCAGGAATAAACCGTGGTTTACAGTCTACCGTTGGGATAAAAAATGAGAATTGGTTAAAGGAGAAGTTCAGTCAAAAATAAAAAGCACTGACACATTGTAACGGACTGTGCGCCCCGTGTACACTGTTATAATATGGTTTCTACAGAGTAGCAGTTTATGGTTTCAGTTTCTGTAATCAGCACAGGGGTAGGCAACCTCCGGCACTCCAGCTGTTGTGAAACTACAACTCCCAGCATGCATACTTCCTCTACTCTTCTCAGAACTGTCGCAGAAATTAATGGAGCATGCTGGGAATTGTAGTTTCACAACAGCTGGAGAGTCGAAGGTTGCTGATCTCTGAGCTAAAAGATACATGTGTCAGGCTCTATTCACTTACGGTATATTACTAACTATACAATTATTTCCAGTGTAGATAATGCTCTGTGAGCTAAACACCTCAGCACCTCACAGGTCTCTGCTACAATGTATCAGTCTGGAAACCAGGCAGTTTCTCTCACAGAGCATTGTCTAGACTGATACAATTGTATCCACTTCTCAGCTGAGAGCAGGACCAGCTATGGACAGGATTACTGCCTCCAAAAGGAGAGAAGGATGTTCTTATTCAATGACAGCAAACAGAGATCTTGATAATGGTGAGGAATTAGGATGCAAAGTCCATTCTTAATTCTAATATGGACTGTGGGCAAAGAAATCGGCAAAGAGGCAATGGAAAAATCAAGGCCATGTGCGTTGTCATTTGTGCGCAGAACGTCGCCGGCTCTGAGCGATTACATGATAGACGTTAAAACCAACTTCTCCTCATTTGCAGTTTATGATATTTTCCTTCCTAGAAACAGAAACGACTTGATGTGTTATTGATTCCTTTCCGTGCCAATGAAAGGGCAATGTATCAGAAATAGGGAGTCAATTACAAAGAGAAAAAAATAACATTGCCGGCCAAGCCCGAAATTTACGACATCAATTTCATTTATAAACCAATATGTAACTTAGCGCAGGATCGGTCGCTCGTGACTTCAGATCAATTGTAAAAAAAAAAAATCAAATACAGATTTCAATATATACAGTGTACTATATATATATATACACAGCACTGTATACACATACATCTACTGTAAGTCTTAGGAAGAGATCTACAGGGACAATACTGCACTGATCTCATGAAGTGCCCCTGGATAACCTGCAATTCTCACACCTCTATCAGTATTTTGTAACATAACTATTACTACAATTATCATTAACACTACTACTCCCACTAAGAGCTCATGCACACGACTGTATGCATTTTGCGGTCCACAAAAAACAGATCTGCAAAAAATATGCATGACGTCCGTGTGCATTCCGTATTTTGCGGACGGACACGGATAGAAAATACGTTCGTATGCATGAGCGCTAAGAATAATAATCACTGTTAGGGCATCCTTTTTTGCTCCAGAGCTGCTCTTCCTACCAGAACTGCAGACAGGAACTTGCAGCCATTTCATTGAGTTATTGAGTTGGGTTTTCTTGGCATCTGCATTCAAGTATGAAGATATCAGCCCCCCTCCTTCTTTTCTTCCTACGTAATCATTTTATTGATATGGCACCAACATTTCCACAGTGTTGTACAATAAGTGTCAAAGTGATGTTAAAGGGGTTCTCTGGACATTAAGAAAATGAAAATACTTAAATATTACTTTGTGATAAATATATTCCCAAATACGTTTCATTAGTTATAATGGCTCGTTTTCTCTGGGGAGCAATGATTAGGAGAAATAAAATGGCCGCCGTCCTATTAGTACACACAGAACCTGTCCTAATCACACAGGAGGACAAGTTACTTCACAACACTGAGGTAAAGAGCTGCCTCATCTTCCTCTCTGCTCTGCTTGTCAGGGATTATGATAATGAATACAGATGATAAGATCTTCAGCTGAATCTCTGTAGGAATGGAGTTCATGAGGAGACATGAAGTACAGAGAGGAGGTGGAGATGTGGCTGATGAGCAGCAGTATTTGTATACAGTCTCCATTACCACAGTCTGTCCTCTCTGTTCTTCATGTCTCCTCATGATCTCCATTACTACAGAGATTCAACTAAATATCATATTAAACTGTATTCAGGATCATATTCCCTGACAAGCAGAGCAGAGAAGAGGATGAAGCAGCTCTTTACCTCAGTGTTGTGAAGTAACCTGTCCTCCTGTGTGATTAGGACAGGTTCTGTGTGTACTAATAGGACGGCGGCCATTTTATTTCTCCTAATCATTGCTCCCCAGACAAAACGAGCCATTATAACTAATGAAAGCTATTTGGGAATATATTTATAATAAATTCATATTTAAATATTTTCATTTTCTTAATTCCCGGAGAACCCCTTTAAACTGCATGTCGGCCCTCTTAGCTGAGCGGAGCAGGTAGAATCAGGAGCCGCTCCGCTCAGCTAATCCAGGCATAATAAAGGGTACTCATGTGCTATGGCAAGAGTTAGTAATAGTCCAGGGAGTACGGGCAGGACCAGCAATGTGCACTCCTGCCCGTACTCCCTGCGCTGCTGCAGCCCCATTGAGAAAATGTACTCCGTACACCGCTGGCAGCTTAGCGGTGTACAGAGAACAGAGTTTTAAGCGCACCACTGAATAGTGCACTTTAGGTAGGAGAAAGTGTAGTAAAAATAGAAAATGAATTAATAAAGTATATTACAGATAACCTGAAGGTGAACTCATTAGAGAAGGCGAGTAAATGTAGGTGAAGATGTGAACCGTGGAGCAGAAAAGTCCTGGAAAGTGGAAATCCTTGTGTGTGGGAGGAGGACACGGGAACATTGTGACTCTTCTGGAAGGAGGACACAGAGAAGTTTCTTTTTTGTTCTTCTTGGACTCACTTTAATGATCTTCGAACTTTGCTCATTGGTCTTCTTCTGTCCCAGAAACCCATAAAAGTGAGTTAGTGGTAACTGCCAAGTAAAGTGAGCGCCACCATAACAGCTTTTAATACATGGGTTGGTTGAAAAAGACACTCGTCCATCATGTTCAACCTTTCTGACACCTTCCACACGAGCGACTTTTCCGCGCGGGTGCAATGCGTGACGTGAACGCACAGCACCCGCACTGAATCCTGACCCATTCATTTCAATGGGTCTGTGTACATGAGCGTTTTTTTTCACGCGTCACTTCTGCGTTGCGTGAAAATCGCAGCATGTTCTATATTCTATTTTCACGCAGCCCTGGTCCAATAGAAGTGAATGGGGCTTCAGTGAAAAACACATTGTATCCTGAAACAAGTGCGGATGCAATGCGTTTTTCACTGATGGTCGCTAGGAGATGTTTGTAAACCTTCAGTTTTTTATCACGCGCGTGAAAAACGCATCAAAACGCATTGCAACCACACGGAAAAAACTAAACACTGAACGCAATCGCAGACAAAACTGACTGAACTTGCTTGCAAAATGGTGCGAGTTTCCCTGAACGCATCCGGACCTAATCCGTCACTCTCGTGTGAAAGGGGCCTTAGGAAAGGCAAAGCAAAAACTCCTGGCCTACTGTGTCCAAATGTGAATGAATTATCTAAATCAGGTTTTGTATTAGACGTAGAATTTTTTTTATATTTATTTATTTTTATTATATCCTATCCACATGATAAATTGCATTTTTCACCAGAGCAGTCACAATACAGTTTGTCAGCTTTGCTGTATAGTCTGGGAGGGAATGAGCAGAGTCATCTCACCATTAGAGGGTGGATGAGTTAATGGCCTGTACTACATGTCCTTCTCTGCAGGCGTGCGTCTTCAATATGGCTGTCCCCAGGAAAGTTGCTAAAAATGAAATAGCTACTTTCTATAAAAATAAGAACAAACACATTGTTTCTCTTCTTCATACTGACGTCTAATATAAGATGAGGTATGTTTGTAGGTAGGTTTATGAACTGCCTCATAGAGTGGAGAAGATAATACACAGTGACATCACTATGAGTTGTGGAAAATGACAAACTCAGCCCTGCAATATCTCTATATGAACCTACAGGGACTAAGACAGGACCGGTCTGCAGAACTCTGCTAGGCCCAGGCTGCCCGGGTAGCACATACCTGACAATTCTCCAGAAAATATCTAGGAGACTCCTGGAAAAAGACGAGATCTCAAAGACTAACAAATCTTGCAGACGTTCCAAATTCCCTATTGCTACGCAGTAGTGAGGAGTGTTAAAGGGGTTGTTTCTCACTTCAGGAAATGGCATTCATCATATAGAGGAAGTTAATACAGGGCACTTACTAATGTATTGTGATTCTCCATATTGCTTCCCTTGCTGGCTGGATTCATTTTTCCATCACATTATACGCTGCTCATATCTAGTGGTTACAACCACTGCTGCAATCCAGAAGCGGTGGTCATACTTGTACATTATAGGAAAAGGCGCTGGTCTCTCTGGTGTCCTGGACCATTGGAATCACAATACATTAGTGAGTGCTAGAGATGAGCGAAGCGATTCATCGATTCGTTGATTCGTATGGAATCTTGGAAATTTTCAGTTGCGAAGCAAATCCGAATATTAGGTGATTTGCTTTGTTTTTCTATGCATTCGCTATGTACTTGTCCGATAAATTGTATGCTAATGCTACGTATAAGTTACTCTATACGCTGTTGCGTGGAATACAAGTAATTAGCAAACTTTTACTGTTAGTTCGTTATTTGTGCTCAAAAGCCTGGGGAAAAAAAACGGTCACCTGACCTAGTAGGCAGGGCTTGCTCTGATTGGCTCAGGCTCGGTAAGCCAGTGACGCATCACTTCTGCTGAGACTGCTGAGACGAGCAGAAGCACTGTCTGTGAAGTTCTGAGACTCTGAGACCTGTGTTGTTGAAATTGGGGTGTAATTGTTCAGGGAATCCATATTACACATCAGGGATACTGCAGGGAGAGTGCAGGGCTAGTAATTAATGAGGCAGGGAGAGAGAGATAGGGAGAGAGATAGGGAGAGAGACAGGGAGAGAGACAGGGAGAAAGACAGGGATAGAGACAGGGAGAGAGACAGGGAGAGAGGCAAAGACCAGCTGCAGGGCCACAGAGTGAAGTGAAAAATGTCTGGAATGGATAAGCAAAAGAGGTCCAGTTCCAGCCAGACCTGAAGCTCTAAAAAAAAGGAGAAGGTGGCACAGGGTAGCAGTGCCAAAGGACCTGTAGCCGGAGCTTCTACTAGTAGTATTCGCAATACTTGGCCGGTGTTCCACCAGGCTAACCCACCAAGGCGCAAAATTGTAGTGGAGGAGAAAGTGGATGAGGTAGTGGAGTGGATGGCACGCTCATCTCAGACTCAGCCGGATGATCTGCTGTCATCTGCTGATACAGTATCCATATGTAGCCAGGGAATGCTGAGGATCGCCTGGATGCCATTTTAAAAAATTTGCTCTGCCTCTGAGGAGTGCACGCCATGGCCTATCGTCATGCGTGCCTGCGTATTATGTAATCGCTAGACAATAGTACGCTGAGGGGTTCGTACGCAATTTGCACGCTCATGCATACGTGTTCAAAGAAGTTGCGTACCTTTTAAAACTGAACGTTTGTTATTAGTGCGCGAATGTTCGCTAAACGCCACATAATAACGTATGTTTTGTACGCAAATTCAATGAATATATTCGTCGAATATACGAATCTTATGAAAAGTTCGACGAATGTTCGGCGAATAAAATTTTTAATGATTCGCTCATCTCTAGTAAGTGCTTTGTATTAATGTTGTCTACATGATAAATGCCACTTGCTGGAGTGAGACAACCCCTTTAGATATCTGAATGTCAGGTCTGGGGTCTGTATACAGGGGCCAATTCTGGGTCTGTAAAGGTTTAGGGGTTCATATTCGTGTAGGAGGTCTGCATACAACGGTCATCTCATGGGGGTGGTGTCTGTATTAGGGTTGTTCCAGTCTCGTCTATTTTCACGAAAGAGAAGGTCTGGTCTGGAATCAGTATACAGGGAGAGTCAGGATTGGGGTCTGTATATGATGGGGTCTTACTTGTGGTCTGAATACCTGGGAAGGGTCTGGCCTAGGGTCTCTACAAAGGGCTGATTTTTACAAGACATGTACCCACAGGATCAACCCCCACCAGGGAGCTTGGTGGGGTTGATCCTGCTGACATGTGCCTTTTAACGATCATTTATGTGTGTGCATAGCGTAGATATGATGCATGTGTATTTATGTGTAGTGTCTTTGTACATACGTGTCGTGACGCTGCACTCCTGCCGTTTCCCTGTTGAGTCCTGATGTAATTATCCAGATAACTCCGTACATTACGAGATTCATCGGTGTCATACAATAGACAATTCAGCAAAGCAGAACCTCCTCGCGTCAACATCTGGCCAACAGCTGAAGAACAATAATGGAGTAGCGGAACAAGCGAGCGCCGGGCTATCAAGCATCAAGTTCACATTATTATATAGAAGAAGTTTTTGTAAACTTTATCCCTTGTTGCCTCTTCAGCCATCTGTGTCGCGCTACCTTTCCGGAGCTCGCCTGTGCCGCACGCCTCATTGCTTTAATTAATATTTGGAAGGAATCCCACAACGAAGGGGAAGAAAATCATTACTAATTTGTCCGGTTCTGTTTCTGCAGGATTTTTTATTTTATAATTTTCTACCATATATTTAAAACATTTTTTGATGCTGCTGAAAATACATAATTTATATATGAGGGAGGTGCATGGACACGCTCCAGGAGGTTCCCTTATTTTCCAGTCAGTTGCTGTCTGTCCCTGAGAGGGGACATTTCCCAGACAGATGGTAGAGCAGGAAAACGTCCCACAGAGACTGCAGCAAGTCACCCATAGGGGCAGCTGGATGAAAATTTATAATGTGTGCGTATTGATATTGAATCTGTTTGCAGTGAGCTCCCCCTAGTGGTGACAACAGGCAGCCAGAATTTTTTTGAGTAACTGTATGGCAGTGTGAATGGAGGCTTAGGATTGGGAGCTCTGGGAGAAACATGAATTGGTCACCATTGGATAGGCTGGAAAAATAATCCAGGGGTAGGAATTTGCAGGGGTATTGGCTTTGTGTAGGAAATCTCCAAGTCATGTCCCTGGAGCAAGGCCGTTTAGGAAGGGAGGTACCATAAAAGTTAAATAGAGACATGGTCATAGAAACCCAAGGTCTGGGCAGGCAAACGGACAGATATAGATTGTGGCAGGTTGATAGATCAGTACAAGTCAAGGCAGGCAAATGAACAAAAACAGATGGTGGGAGGTTGATAGATCAGTACAAGTCAGGGCAGGTAGATGGACAAATACAGATAGTGGGAGGTTGATAGATTAGTACAAGTCAGGGCAGGACGATGGACAGATACAGATGGTGGGTGGGAGATAGATCAGTACAAGTCAGTGCATGTAGGCAGACAGATGCAGGGCAGGCAGATGAACTGATACAGGTCAGGGCAGGCAGATGGAAAGATACAGACTGTGGCAGGGTGATAGATCAGTACAAGTCAGTACCTGCAGGCAGAGAGATGCAGGGAAGGCAGATGAACTGATACAGGTCAGGGCAGGGTGATAGATCAGTACAGGTCAGGACAGTCCTGGTCACATCCAAAACAGTTAACAACAAACACTAGATAATGTAAGATTCTAGCAGGCTGCAGCTACTTATTATCTATGTAGGCCAGAAGCAGACATACCATTGGTGCAGCCTGCGCAGCTGCATCGGGGCCCACTAGGCAGGGGGAGCTCATACCACAATAAAAAAGGGCAGCCAACATGTTTTCTTCACTTAATATTACTGATAATTCTTATCAGATGAAAGGTTCACCAGAGATTAAGTCATAGGAGTACAGAGCAGTCTTGATATATTAGGGACCCTTTAAGCAACCGTTGGTCCATACCACAATACAAAAGATTGAACCAAAGTTCTTTCAGCTGAAGATTACTGTTAGATTCTGGTTCATCAGATAAAAGGTTCACTGCATGAAGTAAGCAAGGGGCCCACCTACAGTATTTTCCTCAAACAGGGGACCTCTAGTGTTTATGCCCACACCTAAAGGAGGATGCTTTCAATTGAGTGATTGGTTAGTGATCGCTATAGCAACATTTTATCCAACTAGCTTATACAATGTTGCAATTACAATAAATAACTATTGAGTATCTATCTACTGCGCCACCAGAAGGTTTAATTCACACCCAGATACCCGGTTCAGCTGATCATAGGTCACCCAGTAACATATGTATTCTATATGCACGAAAAGAAACACTTCCTAGACCAAATGTTGGCAAATAATCTAGAAACCACATAAATATCTGAGAATGTCTCACATATCGGTCATGTTCTGGTCACCACTGCCAATTAAGTCCAATCAGAATGTACCTTCAGTCGGTTGTTTTTTCTCACCTCATTACATCTCATATGTTGTATCATATGGAAAGCCATATGTGTGTTTATAGTGACATCATCTTCATGAAAAAAAACTTTTCAAAAGAAAACTGAAAGAAAAAGAAAAAAACAAATAGTTCATGTTTTTCCCAGGATTATTCATAGATCAGATATACAATGGCGGTAACACTTTTTTGGGTGTTGAATGCTGACACACCGTAGAAGATGGTCTGAGGGCCAGCGTCTATCTAAAAAGAACAGGACATGTCATTAATAAGGTCTAATAGGTCGTTAATCAATAATCCAATAAAAGCTAATCCTATTGGTAAATGCTCCAAAGTCCATATGAGGTGGTCTTCTTATAGGTCTTTTAAGGCCCCTTTCACACGAGTAGAGTTGAGCGACCGTGCTCGTAAAGAGCACTGTACTGCTCGTATCCCCTGCGCTCCGCAGCCATCCGGATCCGTCCTCCTCACCCGACTGCAAGTCAGTGGGGACGGATCCGTTTGGTATGACACAGTCAGGTGAGGACGGATTCGGATGCCTGCGGCCATGCGAGTGCAGGGGATCCAAGCAGTACAGTGCTCATTACGAGCACGTTCGCTCAACTCTACACACGAGCGATCCGGACTCAGTCCGGATGCGCTCAGGGTGTGTGGCGGGAAACTCGCACCAATCTGAACGCAATCACGGTCAGTTTTGACTGCGATTGCGTTCGTTTGTTCAGTTTTTTCCGTGCGGGTGCAATGCGTTTTGATGCGTTTTGCACACACGTGAAAAAAACTGATTGTTTACAAACAACATCTCTACGCAACCATGCGTTAAAAACGCATTGCATCCGCACACAATATTTTCAATCAGACCCATTCATTTCAATGGGGACAGAGCTGCGTGAAATATGCAGAATATAGAACATGCTGCGTTTTTCACGCAACACAAAAGTGATGCGTGGAAAAAAAACGCTCATGTACACAGACCCATTGAAATAAATGGGTCAGGATTCAGTGCGGGTGCAATGCGTTAGCTTCACGCATTGCACCCTTTGCGGAAATCACGCCCGTATGAAAGGGGCCTAAGGGATTCAATTTTTTCAGAACTTGGGCCCACTGTAGGTATCCTCCAATACTGTAGTGGACCGATATCACCCTAAAATATCTACTTATCAATATTAAACTAATATATAAAGAACCTAACTACTTGAGCTGCACTCACTATTCTGCTGGTGCAGTCACTGTGTACATACATTACATTACTTATCCTGTACTGATCCTAAGTTACATCCTGTATTATACTCCAGAGCTGCACTCACTATTCGGCTGGTGCAGTCACTGTGTACATACATTACTTATCCTCTACTGATCCTGAGTTATATCCTGTATTATACTCCAGAGCTACACTCACTATTCTGCTAGTATAGTCACTGTGTACATACATTACTTATCCTGTACTGATCCTGAGTTATATCCTGTATTATACTCCAGAACTGCACTCACTATTCTGCTGCTGCAGTCACTGTGTACATACATTACTTATCCTGTACTGATCCTGAGTTACATCCTGTATTATACTCCAGAGCTGTACTCACTATTCTGCTGGTGCAGTCACTGTGTACATACATTAGTTATCCTGTACTGATCCTGAGTTACATCCTGTATTATACTCCAGAGCTGCACTCACTATTCTGCTGGTACAGTCACTGTGTACATACATTACTTATTCTGTACTGATCCTGAGTTATATCCTGTATTATACTCCAGAGCTGCACTCACTATTCTGCTGGTGCAGTCACTGTGTACATACATTACTTCTCCTGTACTGATCCTGAGTTATATCCTGTATTATACTCCAGAGCTGCACTCACTATTCTGCTGGTGCAGTCACTGTGTACATACATTACATTACTTATCCTGTGCTGATCCTATGTTACATCCTGTATTATACTCCAGAGCTGCACTCACTATTCTGCTGGTACAGTCACTGTGTACATACATTACTTATTCTGTACTGATCCTGAGTTATATCCTGTATTATACTCCAGAGCTGCACTCACTATTCTGCTGGTGCAGTCACTGTGTACATACATTACTTCTCCTGTACTGATCCTGAGTTACATCCTGTATTATACTCCAGAGCTGCACTCACTATTCTGCTGGTGCAGTCACTGTGTACATACATTACTTATCCTGTACTGATCCTGAGTTACATCCTGTATTATACTCCAGAGCTGCACTCACTATTCTGCTGGTGGAGTCACTGTGTACATACATTACATTACTTATCCTGTACTGATCCTAAGTTACATCCTGTATTATACTCCAGAGCTGCACTCACTATTCTGCTGGTGCAGTCACTGTGTACATACATTACTTATCCTCTACTGATCCTGAGTTACATCCTGTATTATACTCCAGAGCTGCCACTCACTATTCTGCTGGTGCAGTCACTGTGTACATACATTACTTCTCCTGTACTGATCCTGAGTTATATCCTGTATTATACTCCAGAGCTGCACTCACTATTCTGCTGGTGCAGTCACTGTGTACATACATTACATTACTTATCCTGTACTGATCCTAAGTTACATCCTGTATTATACTCCAGAGCTGCACTCACTATTCTGCTGGTACAGTCACTGTGTACATACATTACTTATTCTGTACTGATCCTGAGTTATATCCTGTATTATACTCCAGAGCTGCACTCACTATTCTGCTGGTGCAGTCACTGTGTACATACATTACTTCTCCTGTACTGATCCTGAGTTACATCCTGTATTATACTCCAGAGCTGCACTCACTATTCTGCTGGTGCAGTCACTGTGTACATACATTACTTATCCTGTACTGATCCTGAGTTACATCCTGTATTATACTCCAGAGCTGCACTCACTATTCTGCTGGTGGAGTCACTGTGTACATACATTACATTACTTATCCTGTACTGATCGTAAGTTACATCCTGTATTATACTCCAGAGCTGCACTCACTATTCTGCTGGTGCAGTCACTGTGTACATACATTACTTATCCTCTACTGATCCTGAGTTACATCCTGTATTATACTCCAGAGCTGCACTCACTATTCTGCTGGTGCAGTCACTGTGTACATACATTACTTATCCTGTACTGATCCTGAGTTACATCCTGTATTATACTCCAGAGCTGCACTCACTATTCTGCTGGTGGAGTCACTGTGTACATACATTACATTACTTATCCTGTACTGATCCTAAGTTACATCCTGTATTATACTCCAGAGCTGTACTCACTATTCTGCTGGTGCAGTCACTGTGTACATACATTACTTATCCTCTACTGATCCTGAGTTACATCCTGTATTATACTCCAGAGCTACACTCACTATTCTGCTAGTACAGTCACTGTGTACATACATTACTTATCCTGTACTGCTCCTGAGTTACATCCTGTATTATACTCCAGAGCTGTACTCACTATTCTGCTGGTACAGTCACTGTGTACATACATTACATTACTTATTCTGTACTGATACTGAGTTATATCCTGTATTATACTCCAGAGCTGCACTCACTAGTCTGCTGGTGCAGTCACTGTGTACATACATTACTTCTCCTGTACTGATCCTAAGTTACATCCTGTATTATACTCCAGAGCTGCACTCACTATTCTGCTGGTGCACTCACTGTGTACATACATTACATTACTTATCCTGTACTGATCCTGGGTTACATCCTGTATTATATTCCAGAGCTGCACTCACTATTCTGCTGGTGCAGTCACTTTGTACATACATTACTTATCCTGTACTGATCCTGAGTTACGTCCTGTATTATACTCCAGGGCTGCACTCACTATTCTGCTGGTGCAGTCACTATGTACATACATTACTTATCCTGTACTGATCCTGAGTTACATCCTGTATTACACTCCAGAGCTGCACTCACTATTCTGCTGGTGCGGTCACTGTATACATACATTACTTATCCTGTACTGATCCTGAGTTACGTCCTGTATTATACTCCAGGGCTGCACTCACTATTCTGCTGGTGCAGTCACTATGTACATACATTACTTATCCTGTACTGATCCTGAGTTACATCCTGTATTACACTCCAGAGCTGCACTCACTATTCTGCTGGTGCGGTCACTGTATACATACATTACATTACTTATCCTGTACTGATCTTGAGTTACATCCTGTATTATACTCCAGAGCTGCACTTCTAGGAGCAAAGGGCTTTGCTGTTACACTTCGAGGCTCTGATCTTTCTGCAACTGCTGTGCCCTCTTCACTTTGATTGACAAGTCCAGGCAGTGCAACTGTGATCACACCTGTCCTGTCAATCAAAATGCAGGGGGTGCAGCAGTTGCAGAGAGAGCAGAGCCTCGAGATATAATGACAATGCCCCCGTTGCTCCTAGATGCTCATTTGCATATAATAAAACATAATATTTCTCAGCAATGCAGACACATATGAATATGGGACCAACTCAGATGCCTTCAGCTGTTACTGTACAGTTACTGTATTTTTCTCTATTCTACTATGAGGTCAAACATAGTTGCTGCTAAGCCACCTTAGAATTTTTGTCTTCTTGCAGCCACCACTAGGGGGAGCTTATGCAGATGCATATATTTCTATGTATTGTATGCAATAAGCTCTTGAGCTCCCTCTAGTGGTGGCTGCAGGTGACTTTGCTTGGGCTTTGGAGCTTTGTATCAGATAAAACCATCATTAAAATGAGCAGCATTGTGGAATCGCTGCCAATCTTCTCCAGCAATGTTTGCACATTGTTGCCGTGCCTCAGTCTACAGCTACGGACGTTTACTCCGTCTTTCTGGCTATCAATCTGCTATTCTCCATCTGTGGGTAATGGTTCTATTTTGGTGTGTTAGATTTTCAGCTGACAGCTTCAGTAACAGACACGTCCCTAATCTGCTCCTCACATCTCGGCTCCTCTCCCGCCAGCTGCACGCTTGCATTTTCTAAAATAAGATTTCAATTTTATTACCATCAAAATGGAAATCTTTTCGGCGTCGGCCAACCTAGGAAACATGTTTCCAGTCATTTACATGGGAACAAACAATCACATCGCGTCCGGTCCAGCTGGCCGGACAGATAATATTAATGGCTGAACAGGTTCGCTAATGTATAAACGGCGTGAAATTGCTCGTTATTTCGCTTCCATACAATAATACACAAGTCTGATTATTTTCTTCTGCTGCCGCATTATAAGAAGCTCATAAATAGACAACTTCTGCTTTTCTATCAGAACTGCAAACCAATCATTCCTCCTGTCACAGCCTCAGATTTAAAGTCTAACTCCGCGGCGGGCGCTGCATACATATTGTGTGATTAGTGTAAGACACTTCGTAGAACTTTCCCATCTTGCAGCTCTCCCTTACTGTAGTTTGTAAGTTGTTTTTTTTTTTTTTTTAATTATGGTTGCCTAGCAACTGCATGGCTTCCTGCCTGGGTGACCACCATGTTATTATAGGTGTATGTCGCCCATAGGACTGCATTGCATTGCATGGTGACATCACAGGCAGTATGTGTCATCATTCTTGGGTAGGTGGTAAGTTTTCAAGGCGGCTTTCAGATGATCTGCATTGTCTACTGATAAACCACTAAGTTCACATTAAGGAATGCATTGTATATGTACTTTATTGCACTGTTTAACCCAAAAATCAATGAAGGCAACAAAAAACGTAACTGAAGTTAGCATGGGGGGGGTCACACCACTAGTCTTCCCATGCAAGCTAGCATGTCCTCAGATAGGGTATATTGAAGTTTAGAAACACTTTGTAGTCATATGTCAGATGCAGAAGAGCTGGAAGATGTAGTTCATGTAGTTAGCTAGCACTGGAGGTGGGTGATACTAGCCATAAAGATGCACCACCTCAGGGTCTAGATAAGGCAGAGATGCATCTGAGCACTGCAAAAGAGTTGAGGGTACATCCTGATGGCAGGTGTGACCTTTGTACAAGACAGGTGTCACGAAATAGGTAGGGAATAGTGTAGCCCTGAGCTCTACCCACACCACTATCTCTACCTACTTGAACGGTCCGTCCTAACTGACGGTGCGCAACTGGACAACGGTCCCTAGCTTATGTAAGTGCAAGGCCTTACAGGGAGGGCTAACAAAGGGAGAAAACAATAGTCTAAGACAGACAACACAGATGCGTAATCGTTTACCAGGCCGGGTCACATACCGAGAAGTCAACAATACAAACGTAAGCAAAAAACGGAACGAGCAGAAGCCGTGGTCAAGAGCCTAGAGGTTGCGTACAAGAGGGTACCACAAGGTCGCAGTACAAGGGGGTACCACAAGGTCGAAGTCAAGTACAAGCCGAGGTCAATAAACAATAGTAACACATACAAGGAAATGCTAGTGAGGCAAGTAACACCAATCACAGGCAACCTGTGGCCAGCAGCCTGTTGAAATAGGCCAGATTGATGGGTCACATGACGTGGCCAGCATCACGTGACCCATGTCAAAAATAGCCACACACCTGAGCGCCGACTCATTCAAGTCAGTGCTCGGTTCTTCCCCTGCTTGGACGCTGGCCATGCTGAGGAGGCATGCGCTGCCAGATTCTCCCCACCCCTTTGTTGTCACGGAGATGAGGATTCTGGCCGCATCCGACACCGGGTCCTCGTTCCTCCTCATTAGCGGGATACTGGTGGTGCTGCAGGGAGGGAGTGCGTGGCCGGCTCCCCGTTACAACAGGTCTGTGACCAAGAGCAGCCACCCTGCAGTCCTGCACTCCTATGAGCATGACCGTGTGCAATGCTGTGCGTCACCCTGACTGAGTCCAAGCAGGGCTGCCTTAAGGATGCACAAGCCAGGCATCTTCTTTCTACCCTTTACCGCCTGCCTCAACTCTTCTGCAGTGTTCAGCTTCAGATGCCCTAGCTAGTGGCTGAGATGGCACACCACCACTGCCTAGCTAGGTACTATACAAGTATACTGCTGGCTTTGTTTCTAACTACAACTTCCAGCTCACTCTTCATTATGTCCCCCTGCTTCTGACATGAGGTCTGTAGAGTTCTGCTATTTATGACTTTCCAGCCGTGTGCTCTCACTACATATTAAGGACCTGAATAAACAAAGTCAAATAAAATCAGATAACCCACCAGGTCAGGTCACCTTTCCCACCACTTGACAACTAAGTCAGGACGTTTTGCACTCCTAATGCAGTATCTTCCCTTGTGGTATTCCACAATACTGATTATTTCCCAATATTTCCCAGTATTATACGACTAACAGAGCACTTGTAACATGTATCATTACATATATACCACAATCCAGGAGAGCCACAAATCTGCATAGACCTGTGTGTTGGACTGTTGTCTTCTCCAGCCTGCTTCCTATCTCTTTTAGGTCTCATGCACACAACCGTATGTATTTTGCGGTCTGCAAAAAACGGATCTGCAAAAAATACGGATGATGTCTGTGTGCATTCCGTATTTTGCGGAACGGAACAGCCGGCCCCTAATAGAACAGTCCTATCCTTGTCCGTAATGCGAACAATAATAGGATAGGTTCTATTTTTTTGAGGAACGGACATACGGACACAGAATGCACGCGGAGTAACTTCCGTTTTTTTGCGGACCCATTGAAATGAATGGTTTTGCATATGGTCCGCAAAAAAAAAGGGAACGGACACAAAAAGAAAATATGTTTGTGTGTAGAGATGAGCGAACGTGCTCGTAATGAGCACTGTACCGCTCGGCTCCCCTGCGCTCGCATGGGCGCAGGCAGCCGCTTCCGTCCTCCTCACCTAGGAGAGGTATAGGGCTCAATTGTTTAGCTATGGAGCTTAAAGTATCAACACTGGGCACTAATGCTAGGATCACTGAGTAGAGCACTTCTCCACCATGGGCTAACCAACTATATATATGAACATGGATTCCTTAATATTTGGCTGCAATGTGGATATGTAAAGTCTGAACAAATGAATGGCTGAATTTCATGACAGCAATCAGAGATATTAAAAACAAAAACTGATGTTATATTGTAGCTTAGCCTTATTAATTTGACAGGAGATAGACTACAATACCCAGCCCAGCCATTGGCCCTCTATCTGTGAATCTAATCTCTGACAACCCTTTTAACGTTCCTTCATCCTATGCCCCCCATGCCCATTTATCAACATCATAGATTAACATCCTAGATTAAAGAAGAACTCCCGCAAAAAAATGTATTCTCTGACCTGTTAGAAAGGTGCATGATATAATCTGTAGTGAATGTAATCTTCTTATCAGAGACTCTAATTGAGAGTTATCCCCTCTCTTCTTATTGTAGCTGGGTCATGTGACCAACTCCCTGACCTCCAACTGACCCAGGACAGGATGCCAGTTACTTCTCTATTCATTCCTATGAGACTGAAAGTGAGGCTCCCATAGGAATACATAGAGAAATAGACTTCCTGTCCACACATAAGATGCTGTGTGAGTTGGTGAGTCTGATTGCTGGTCACATGACACAGATGAGAAGCATCAGGGAGATATAACTCACAAATACAGCCACTGGTAAGAAAATGACATTCACTACACATTACATCATGTACAGTTCTAGCAGGACATGGAATAAATTTTTTTGCGGGAGTTCTTCTTTAAGGAGACAAATCTGTTCCCGCTTCTCCCTCTTGTGTTCATCCTTTTTATCATGCCATTGCCTCAATTAACTGTAAAATATACATTTATTTCATAGTATATTTTACAGAAGTAAGAGCTCAGTTTTACCGACACAGGTTTCAAAAGCTTCTGCTTGTCTTCACACAGTATAGATAAAATTCCGTCTTTAGTCACCACTAGAGGGAGCTCACTGACAGTATTATTGCGTTCAATGTAAAAATCTGTATAGAGTGAGCTCCCCCTAGTGGTGACTGCAGGCAGTCTATGGCTGAACATTCTTGAATATTCTAACCTACCTCTGCCACCAGATATCTGTGTGAGCAAAAGGTTTCATAGGTTTTGTTAAAGGGCTTTTCTCGCATCAAAATATCGATGGTTTATCTTTAAGATAGGACATCAGTATCGGATGGGTAAGGGCCTAACTCTGGATGAGGATGACAATAGACGAGGAAGATGGAGCTCTGCAATGGAATAGAGTACAGGTGGGGAGAACTGCAAGTACCGAAAGTAAGAGGAATGAAACATAGCAGAAACTGACCCTGTTCTGCTAAGAAAATTGTGAAACCAAACAGCAAACAGAAAGCAGAACCCATAACACAACTACAATACAGACAATATTACCGTGGAACCACAAATCCCAGAATGCACTTAAACCAAGTCAATGGAAGAGAATCTAAAATTCTTTACATCAACATATGTGCAGAACTTTCTTTAATCCCAGCAAAGAGGCACAGAGACTAAAGGTATTTAAAGAGACACCACCATTATATACTGTATATACAATATATATATATATATATATATATATATATATATATATATATAAATACTTTTAGTTTCTGTGCCTCTTTGCTGGGATTAAAGAATGTTCTGCACAGATGTTAATGCCCAAAATTTTTGATTCTATTCCAAAAAATTGGGTAGATGGTTTTCTAGATTCAGTGACTGGCTGAGCTGACCTTTCCCAGCTGTCATTACGAGACAGGAAGTGCAGAGCAGCGGGGACCAGGGCAGCATCGGAATGGCAGGGGTCGGTGAAGGTAAATAAAGCTTGTTATTTTTACCATATTCGAGTCAATTTTTAAAATTCTCCCTGGAACCCCCCTTTAAGGTGACCTGCCTGGTGATAAGAGCTAAAGAGAAGTGTTCTAGACAATCTTAATTTCCCTTCTGATTTTGGAAAGTCAATTAACAGAAATCTCATCTTTATGGCTGGATTTAGGCCGCGATTCCTGTAATTCAGACTCCTCGCAGGTTTCTAAGTATCTTTATGACTTCCTTTAATAAAAGCTGAAGCCTAGAATAATTCTTCCATTTCTAGGTGATCTTCTCTCATTTGTCCCTAGCAGCGAGTTCATAATAAAGACGTAAAATAAATTTCTGCTCTCGTAGCGTCCTGTCCTGTGACAGAGGCCGCACCGGTTACATCGTACGTTGCGGTAGTTGTGTCTAAAATGTTGTGGTTGTGTTTAGACTTTCCAGAATTTTATGAACCAGTTGATGAACATCTCCAATAATGAGACGACTAGAGATGAGCGAGCATACTCGTCCGAGCTTTGTGCTCGTTCAAGTATTAGGGTACTCGTAAGTGCTCGCTGCTCGGACGAGTATCTCGCCATGCTCGAGGAAATTGCAACTTCCGCATCGTGCTTTTTTGGCGCCTATAAACTCAGCCAATCACAAGCCAGGAGACTCTAAGGTACACCCAGCATCACGTGGGGCCCTTACATGTCGATAGCAGGGGTTGGCTGGCCTGATCAGGTGACCCTGGAATATACTAGTGACTGGCTGCGGTGCTCGGCTCAGATGCCGTCTGGATGTCGTTAGGGATAGAGCTGCTGCCTTTCAGGGACAGTGTTAGGGCCTGCATTTAGTTCTCTGTTAGGCAGGGATCACCCACAAAGAACCAAATAGCCTTTCTAAGGGCTACAAGACATTTTATTTTTTGTCTCCTGGCTTGGCTGGCTGGCACTAGTAGTGCAGCTATCGCCATATCTAACCCCTTTTTTTAATGTTATATCTCAGTGATACAAATCCATTGCACACAGCAGTGTGGAACCATTCTGTGTATCACAGTTCAGTACACTCACTATTTTCTGTCCAGGTGACACTTTCTGTACGTCACTGAATACAACCAGGTATTTTGCTGTCACGTGTATAGCTTGATCCCAAAAATCTCTGTGCGACATTTGTCTGGGTCGCAGTCTAAATAGCCACCGTCAGTAGGGTGTCAGTTAGCTCTACGATAGTTTCTGCACGTCACGTTCCAAAAAAAACATAAATAAAAAAAAAATTTAAGAAAATAGTTTTTTTGTTGTTTTAGCTCAGTGATACAAATCCATTTCACACAGCTGCGTGGAACCATTCTGTGTGTCACAGTTCAGCACACTCACTCCAATCCGTATTTTCTGTCCAGGTGACACTTTCTGTACGTCACTGAATACAACCAAGTCTTTTGCTGCAACGTATATAGCTTGATCCCAAAAATCTCTGTGCGACATTTGTCTGGGTCGCAGTCTAAATAGCCACCATTAACAGGGTGTGAGTTAGGTCTACGATTGTTCCTGCACGTCACGTTCCCAAAAAAACAAAACTAAAAAAAAATATATAAAAAAAAATATATAAAAAAAATAGTTTTTTTGTTGTTTTAGCTCAGTGATACAAATCCATTTCACACAGCAGTGTGGAACCATTCTGTCTGTCACAGTTCAGCACACTCACTCCAATCCGTATTTTCTGTCCAGGTGACACTTTCTGTACGTCACTGAATACAACCAAGTCTTTTGCTGCAACGTATATAGCTTGATCCCAAAAATCTCTGTGCGACATTTGTCTGGGTCGCAGTCTAAATAGCCACCATTAACAGGGCGTGAGTTAGGTCTACGATTGTTCCTGCACGTCACGTTCCCAAAAAAACAAAACTAAAACAAAAAATATATTAAAAAAAATATATAAAAAAAATAGTTTTTTGTTGTTTTAGCTCAGTGATACAAATCCATTTCACACAGCTGCGTGGAACCATTCTGTCTGTCACAGTTCAGCACACTCACTCCAATCCGTATTTTCTGTCCAGGTGACACTTTCTTTACGTCACTTAATTAAACCAGACTGAACAAGTTTGTGGGTTTCAGTACACCAGGCCCATTTATTATTATTATTATTTTTTTTTTTTATCATACACTTATATACAGAAAATGTTGAACCCCAGGGCTAAGGGTCGAGGGCGTGGGCATTCAATTACTGCAGGGGGCAGAGGCCGTGGTCCTGGGCAGGGTGAGACAGTACCTGCTGATGACGGAGCAGGGGAACGCCGCAGAGCTACACTCCCTGGCTTCATGTCTCAACTTACAGGGACACGTGGTAGAGGACTGTTGAAACCACAACAGTGCGAACAGCTGATCTCGTGGATTGCGGATAATGCTTCAAGTAATTTGTCCACCAGTCAGTCTTCCACGCAGTCCATCCACGTTACCCAAGGAGCCACTCCTCTGGCTCCTCCACCTCAACCTCCTTCCCCCCAGTCTGCCCCCTCCCAGGAAAATTTGGAATGCGATCCGGCATACTCTCAGGAACTGTTTTCTGGACCCTTCCCAGAGTCACAAACCACTTCTCAGGTTGCTGCTGACCTCGTTCCCGATGCCCAAGTTTTCCAACTGTCGCGGTCTGTGGGTGATGATGATATTGATGACAATGTTGAGTTAGTGGAAGAAGTGTGTAAAGAGGTGTCGGACGATGAGGAGACATGGTTGTCAGACAGTGGTGAAGTTGTTGTTAGGGGAGGAAGTCCAAGGGGGGAGCAGACTGAGGAATCCGAGGATGACGAGGTGACTGACCCAAGCTGGGTTGATATGCCGAGTGAAGACAGTGCTTCTAAAGAGGAAGCGAGTGCTGCACCAGAACAGGTTGTAAAAGGCAGTGGTGTGGCCAGAGGGAGAAGCAGGGCCAGAGCTGGTGCATCAGCAGCAACTGTTTCACGTAGTGAAGCTCCCGTGGCGAGGCCTAGATGTTCGCAAGTCTGGAGGTTCTTTAAAGAAAGTGAGGATGACCGACGGACTGTGGTGTGCAACCTGTGCCACATCAGGATCAGCAGGGGTGCCACCACTACTAGCCTAACCACCACCAGCATGCGCAGGCATATGAGTGCTAAACACCCCACTCAATGGAACCAAGGCCGTTCACCACTTCCTGGGGGTCACACCACTGCTCCTTCCCCTGTGTCACTCGCTGCCTCTGCTAGTCAACCCCCTGCCCAGGACCCCGGCACGAGCGCCTCCCGCCGGAAAACCACACCTTCGCCTCCACGATCCTCCACAGTGTCCACCAATATGTCCCAAGGCAGCGTTCAGCTGTCTTTACAGCAGACGCTGGAGCGCAAGAGGAAATACAGTTCCACCCACCCACATGCCCAAGCCCTCAACGTCCACATCTCCAAATTGCTTAGCCTGGAGATGCTGCCCTATAGGCTGGTAGAGACCGAGGCCTTTCGCAATCTCATGGCGGTGGCTGCCCCTCGGTATTCGGTCCCCAGCCGCCAATATTTTTCCCGATGTGCCGTCCCAGCCCTACACCAGCACGTGTCACAGAACATCACCCATGCCCTGACCAACGCTGTTTCTGAGAAGGTCCACCTAACCACAGACACGTGGACAAGTGCTGCCGGGCAGGGACACTATATCTCACTGACGGCACATTGGGTTAACTTGGTGGAGGCTGGGACCGAGAATGACCCTGGGGCCGCTCATGTACTGCCCACACCGAGGATTGCGGGGCCTACCTCGGTCACGGTCTCTCACACGTACTATGCCTCCTCCTCCTCCACCGAATTACCATCCGTGGGCACGACGCCTTCAGTCGGTAGCTCTAGGCGCAGCAGCAGTGCCGTGGGTAAGCGCCAGCAGGCGGTGCTCAAAGTTTAGGTTACAAAAGGCACACCGCCCAAGAGCTGTTACAGGGCATCACGGCGCAGACCGATGTGTGGCTGGCACAGCTGAACCTCAAGCCAGGCATGGTTGTGTGTGACAACGGGCGTAACCTGGTGGCGGCTCTGCAACTCGGCAGACTGACACATGTGCCATGCCTGGCCCACGTGTTCAATCTAATAGTTCAGCGGTTCCTCAAGACATACCCCAATCTGTCTGATTTGCTCACCAAGGTGCGCCGCATCTGTGCGCATTTCCGCAAGTCGACCACAGATGCTGCCACTCTCAGGGCAGCGCAGCGCCGCCTACAACTGCCCGCTCACCGACTGTTGTGCGACGTGCCCACGAGATGGAATTCGACATTAAACATGTTATCAAGAGTTTGCCAGCAGCGCAGAACGATTGTAGACTGCCAGATGTCATCTTCCACCAGAACTGGTAGTCAGGTCTCTCAGATTCCTCAAGTCTACAATGAGGAGTGGACGTGGATGTCTGATATCTGCCAGGTGTTGAGCAACTTTGAGGAGTCAACACAGATGGTCAGCGGCGATGCCTCCATTATCAGCCTCACCATCCCACTGCTTTGCCTGTTGAAAAACTCACTGCTCAGCATCAAGTCGGGTGCTTTGCGCTTGTCACAAGAGACGGTGGAGGAAGATACGTCGCTTGATAGCCAGAGCACCCTCCGGTCTGTTTCTCAGCGCGTATCGGAGGAGGGGGATGAGGATGAGGAGGAAGAGGAGGAGAATGTCAGCGAGACAGTAGAGGGTACCAGTGCTCAGTCCTTAACTCTTGAGCGTGTATGGGCTGAAGAGGAGGACTTGGAGGAGGAGGAGGAGGAGGAGGAGGAAATGGAGAGTCAGGCCAGTGAGGAGAGGGAATTCTTGTATGTTGGGACTCTGGCGCACATGGCAGACTTCATGTTAGGCTGCCTATCCCGTGACCCTCGCGTTAGAAGAATTTTTTCCAACACCGATTACTGGGTGTTCACCCTCCTGGACCCACGGTACAAGCAGAACCTTTCAACTCTCATCCCTGCAGAGGACAGGAGTATGAGAGTGAATAGATATCAACAGGCCCTGGTGCACAAGCTGAAACAATTCTTCCCATCTGACGCCGCTAGCGGCAGAGGGCATGGTTCTGTGGGCCAAGTAGCGGGGGAGAGGAGGCAAGCAGGCAGCTTGTCCAGCACTGGAACGGGAACGCTCTCCAAGGCCTTTGCCACTTTTATGTCACCCCAGCAAGACACTGTCACCTGTCCCCAGTCTAGGCAGAGTAGGGGGGAGCTGTACAGAAAGATGGTGAGGGAGTACCTAGCTGATCATGCCAACATCCGTAGCGATCACTCTGCTCAATACAACTACTGGGTTTCAAAGCTGGACACGTGGCCTGAACTGGCGCTGTACGCCTTGGAGGTGCTGGCCTGCCCTGCCGTTAGCGTGCTGTCAGAGCGGGTATTGAGTGCAGCTGGTGGCGTCATCACCGATAAGCGTACACGCCTGTCAACTGACAGCGCTGACAGGCTGACGCTTATTAAAAAGAACAAAGCCTGGATTTCACCGGAATTCAAATCTCCTCCGGGGGAAAGCAGCTAAAGATTAACATTACTTATGTATCCGATTCCTCCTCTCTACTCCTCTTCTCTACTCCTCCTCCTCCTCCATATCGTCTTTGCATAACGCTGACCAAAAAAACGCCATTTCTCAGAGGTCCAACTGGCACTCTTTTACCACAATTTTTCAGGAGGGCCCCCTACAGGCCCTCTCTTCAAACAATTTTTCCGGAGGTCCACCTACAGGCCCTCTGTCCAAACAATTTTTCCGGAGTTCCACCTACAGGCCCTCTCTCCAAACAATTTTTCCGGAGTTCCACCTACAGGCCCTCTCTCCAAATAATTTTTCTGGAGGTCCACCTACAGGCCCTCTATTCAAACAATTTTTCCGGAGGTCCACCTACAGGCCCTCTGTCCAAACAATTTTTCCGGAGTTCCACCTACAGGCCCTCTCTCCAAACAATTTTTACGGAGTTCAACCTACAGGCCCTCTCTCCAAACAATTTTTCCGGAGGTCCACCTACAGGCCCTCTCTCCAAACAATTTTTCCGGAGGTCCACCTACAGGCCCTCCGTCCAAACAATTTTTCCGGAGTTCCACCTACAGGCCCTCTCTCCAAACAATTTTTCCGGAGGTCCACCTACAGGCCCTCTCTTCAAACAATTTTTCCGGAGTTCCACCTACAGGCCCTCTCTCCAAACAATTGTTCCGGAGTTCCGCCTACAGGCCCTCTCTCCAAACTATTTTTCCGGAGGTCCACCTACAGGCCCTCTCTCCAAACTATTTTTCCGGAGGTCCACCTACAGGCCCTCTCTCCAGTTCCAGTTTCCAGTTTTATTTGCGCAAACTGCGTAAATTTTATTTTTGGGATAGGTGTGAAAAATAATATTACCTGCGTATCTATATTGCCCAACATTGGATACGGTAGCAACAAGAAGACCAAACACATGCTGCTCACAGGGTTCTGCAAATTCCTGGTCCACCCACAAATTCCTGGTCCACAATGTCAAGGAGCTCGAGGTTCTGTTGATGAGTAGAGATGAGCGAGTAGTGTTCGATCGAGCCGGTATTCGATCGAATACTACGCTATTCGGCATACTCGATTTCAATCGAGTATAACGGCGATGGCGCACTTAGAATTCGTTTCCCCTCCCACCTTCCCTGGCGCTCTTTTTCCACCAATCAACATGCAGGGGGGGTATGACAGGCACGCTGAGCACGCTGGCAGCGCGAAAACAGCGTCTACATGGATTGGCTGGAAAAACCATGTGACCTCGAATATTAAAAACTCAGCTCTTCCTGCTCGTACGCATATGCTGCGTGAACTTAGTCAGGGACAGAGGCTGGAGAAGGGACAGACAGGTTTTAGCAGTTGGACAGGCAGGAGCGTGATTAAAAGCCCTTATCAGGGCTACTATAGTGCACTACAGTGATAGCTTTACTACAAGATACACTTTACAGAGAACGGCTGCTGTATTCAGGGATAGCTGCTGGAGTAGGGACAGAGAGAGGCATTAGTGGTGTATTAGGTGCTCTGCTACATACCAAACTATATTTGGCACTACTGTTCAGCGTTCTTTTTGGCTGAAAAACCCTGTTATATAACTAGTGTGTATATGCACCATCTGATCTGGCAGTATACGGCTGTGAATTTTATTTTATTTTTTTAAATACAGTTTATTTGGCTCTAGTGTTCTGGGTTCTGTGTGCCTGCAATACCCTTTTTGTATACCAGGTGTAAATACCCACCGTCTGTTCAGTTAGTACACGGCTGTGTACCTTGAAATATACAATATCTAGGCCATTTAATAGGCCACTGTACTGTGCGTTTTCTTGCTAAATTATTTCACATACCTGGTGTAAATACCCACCGTCTGTTCAGTTACTACACGGCTGTGTACCTTGAAATATACAATATCTAGGCCTTTTAATTGGCCACTGTACTGTGCGTTCTCTTGCTAAATTATTCACATACCTGGTGTAAATACCCACCGTCTGTTCTGTTACTACACGGCTGTGTACCTTGAAATATACAATATCTAGGCCATTTAATAGGCCACTGTACTGTGCGTTCTCTTGCTAAATTATTTCACATACCTGGTGTAAATACCCACCGTCTGTTCAGTTACTACACGGCTGTGTACCTTGAAATATACAATATCTAGGCCTTTTAATTGGCCACTGTACTGTGCGTTCTCTTGCTAAATTATTTCACATACCTGGTGTAAATACCCACCGTCTGTTCTGTTACTACACGGCTGTGTACCTTGAAATATACAATATCTAGGCCTTTTAATTGGCCACTGTACTGTGCGTTCTCTTGCTAAATTATCTCACATACCTGGTGTAAATACCCACCGTCTGTTCAGTTACTACACGGCTGTGTACCTTGAAATATACAATATCTAGGCATTTTAATAGGCCACTGTACTGTGCGTTCTCTTGCTAAATTATCTCACATACCTGGTGTAAATACCCACCGTCTGTTCTGTTACTACACGGCTGTGTACCTTGAAATATACAATATCTAGGCCATTTAATAGGCCACTGTACTGTGCGTTCTCTTGTTAAATTATTTCACATACCTGGTGTAAATACCCACCGTCTGTTCAGTTACTACACGGCTGTGTACCTTGAAATATACAATATCTAGGCATTTTAATAGGCCACTGTACTGTGCGTTCTCTTGCTAAATTATTTCACATACCTGGTGTAAATACCCACCGTCTGTTCAGTTACTACACGGCTGTGTACCTTGAAATATACAATATCTAGG
Organism: Rhinella marina; assembly: GCA_900303285.1. Lineage (NCBI taxonomy): Eukaryota > Metazoa > Chordata > Amphibia > Anura > Bufonidae > Rhinella > Rhinella marina. The sequence continues at coordinate 120,878 of ONZH01016659.1, forward strand.
CCATTTAATAGGCCACTGTACTGTGCGTTCTCTTGTTAAATTATTTCACATACCTGGTGTAAATACCCACCGTCTGTTCAGTTACTACACGGCTGTGTACCTTGAAATATACAATATCTAGGCATTTTAATAGGCCACTGTACTGTGCGTTCTCTTGCTAAATTATTTCACATACCTGGTGTAAATACCCACCGTCTGTTCAGTTACTACACGGCTGTGTACCTTGAAATATACAATATCTAGGCCATTTAATACGCCACTGTACTGTGCGTTCTCTTGTTAAATTATTTCACATACCTGGTGTAAATACCCACCGTCTGTTCAGTTACTACACGGCTGTGTACCTTGAAATATACAATATCTAGGCATTTTAATAGGCCACTGTACTGTGCGTTCTCTTGCTAAATTATTCACATACCTGGTGTAAATACCCACCGTCTGTTCTGTTACTACACGGCTGTGTACCTTGAAATATACAATATCTAGGCCATTTAATACGCCACTGTACTGTGCGTTCTCTTGTTAAATTATTTCACATACCTGGTGTAAATACCCACCGTCTGTTCAGTTACTACACGGCTGTGTACCTTGAAATATACAATATCTAGGCATTTTAATAGGCCACTGTACTGTGCGTTCTCTTGCTAAATTATTTCACATACCTGGTGTAAATACCCACCGTCTGTTCAGTTACTACACGGCTGTGTACCTTGAAATATACAATATCTAGGCATTTTAATAGGCCACTGTACTGTGCGTTCTCTTGCTAAATTATCTCACATACCTGGTGTAAATACCCACCGTCTGTTCTGTTACTACACGGCTGTGTACCTTGAAATATACAATATCTAGGCCATTTAATACGCCACTGTACTGTGCGTTCTCTTGTTAAATTATTTCACATACCTGGTGTAAATACCCACCGTCTGTTCAGTTACTACACGGCTGTGTACCTTGAAATATACAATATCTAGGCATTTTAATAGGCCACTGTACTGTGCGTTCTCTTGCTAAATTATCTCACATACCTGGTGTAAATACCCACCGTCTGTTCTGTTACTACACGGCTGTGTACCTTGAAATATACAATATCTAGGCCATTTAATACGCCACTGTACTGTGCGTTCTCTTGTTAAATTATTTCACATACCTGGTGTAAATACCCACCGTCTGTTCTGTTACTACACGGCTGTGTACCTTGAAATATACAATATCTAGGCCTTTTAATTGGCCACTGTACTGTGCGTTCTCTTGCTAAATTATTTCACATACCTAATTATATACCCAAATATTGTATTTGCAACAAAAAAAAATAAAATGCGGAGGGGGGCTAGCGGAATCGGACGTGGACGAGGACGGGGGCGCGGAAATGCTGTTGGTGGCCTTGTTGAAGCCAGTGGGGATACAATGCGTGCTGGTGAGGGTCAGCCAGGATCACACTCATCCAGAATCCCTGCCTTTATGGGACAGTTAAGCAGGGGGCGAGTTACACCGCTGTTGAGGCCTGAGCAGGTTGAACAGGTGGTGCAATGGATAGCCGATAGCGCTTCCACACAGTTGTCCACCAGCCAGTCATCCACACAGTCTCACTCTGACCCTCCTTCCTCCACACCTGGCCAACAGAGTCATCCCACCCTTGACCCCTCCCAGGAGCTCTTTTCGGGTCCTTTTTCAGATGTGCCGGAAGAATCCCAGGAGCTAGCAGAGGAATTTGTTTGTAGTGATGCCCAAACACTTGAGTTTTCGCCATCTCCTGCTGATGTGGACCCTGAACCAGCATCTGTTATCATGAGCGATGATGATGATGAGACGCAGTTGCCATCAAGGGAGGCTGTTGGAATGTCCAGTGGGCAGGAGGAGGAGCAGAGTGAGGAAGAGGAGGTGGTGGATGACGAAATGACCGACCCCACTTGGCCAGGGGTGATGTCCAGCGGGGAAAGCAGTGGAGAGGTGGTGGTCTGCGCAGCACCGAAAAAGGCAGCAAGAGGCAGAGGGATGTCCACAGGCAGAGGGATGTCCAGAGGCAGAGGGATGTCCAGAGGCAGAGGGATGTCCACAGGCAGAGGGATGTCCACAGGCAGAGGGATGTCCAGAGGCAGAGGACAGTCCAGACAGAGTAGTGAGGCCACAGCCAGCACGGCCGAAGCTGTTCCCGGCAGCGGGCAGTCGCGTGAAGCTCCCCCATCGAGGCCTCGTACTTCTGTGGTGTGGAGATTTTTTAATGTTTGTGCGGATGACAAACTGAGCGCGGTTTGCACACTCTGCCACTCAAAACTGAGTAGGGGCTCTGAGAAGAGCAATCTGACCACCTCAGGCATGCGGCGTCACTTGGAAGTCAAGCACTGGGCTGAGTGGGAGAGAGCAAACGCAATACAACCTGCGCCCGGTCCTGCTGCCACTGCCTCTTCCCCTTTGTTGTGTGCTGCCACTGCGGTCCAGACCTCCAGCCAGGACACCTCCACATCTGCCTCTGCCTCGGCTACTTTGGGGCCTTCTCCTTCAGCCTCCCCTTCCCCCGCCTCTTCGCCTGCACCTTCACACTCCTCGTCCCATCAACTGTCCATCTCGCAGGCGTTCGACCGCAGGCGGAAGTACGCCTCGAGTCACCCCAAGCCCAAGCCTTAAACTGCCACATCTCCAAACTGCTGGCCCTGGAGATGTTGCCGTTTAGGCTTGTGGAGACGCAGGCCTTCCGCGACCTGATGGCGGCTGCCGCACCTCGCTATTCCGTCCCTAGCCGCCACTACTTTTCCCGGAGTGCCGTCCCCGCCCTGCACCAGCACGTGTCGCGTAACATCAGGCGGGCCCTGAGGTACGCAGTCAGCGCAAAGGTCCACTTGACCACCGACTCGTGGACAAGCGCTTGCGGCCAGGGACGCTACATCTCTTTGACGGCACACTGGGTGAATGTAGTGGAAGCGGGGACGGGGTCGCAAACAGAGACGGCCTACCTACCACCCCCGCCCAAGATTGCCAGCATGGGTTCTGATAAACCCCCCTCCTCCTCCTCCTCCTCCTCCTCCTCCTCCTGTGCCTTAACATCTCCCTCAGCCGCTAGCTGGAAGCGTTGCAGCACTGGTGCGGGGAGACGTCAGCAGGCGGTGCTAAAGCTCATCAGCTTGGGCGACAGGAAGCACAGCGCCCCAGAGGTGAGGGACGCCATATTGCAGCAGACGGAGATGTGGCTGTCGCCGCTGCAGCTAGGACCAGGCATGGTCGTGTGCGATAACGGCCGTAACCTGGTGGCGGCTCTGGAGCTTGCCGAACTCAATCACGTACCATGCCTGGCCCACGTTTTAATCTGGTAGTCCAAAAATTTCTGAAGACTTACCCCAACCTGGCAGAGCTACTGGTGAAAGTGCGGCGCTTGTGCGCTCACTTTCGGAAGTCAACTGTAGCTGCTGCTAGCTTAAAAAAACTCCAGCAACGCCTCCATTTGCCTGAACATCGGCTGTTGTGCGACCTGCCGACTCGCTGGAATTCCACCTATTCCATGTTGGCCAGGGTGTGTGAGCAGCAGAGAGCATTGATGGAGTACCAGATTATGAATCCACGCGTGCCTCCAACTCAGCTCCCTCAGTTTGCCAACCACGAGTGGCCATGGATGGCAGACATATGCGATGTACTGCGTATCTTTGAGGAGTCCACCAAGAAGGTCAGCAGCGAGGACGCTATAGTGAGCGTAACCATCCCGCTCCTAGGCGTCCTTAAAGAATCGCTCATCGCAATAAGGGAGAACGCATTGCACGCAGAGGAGACGGGGGTAGGAGGAGACGCAACGGAGCTACACAGTCAGACCACACTTTTGTCTGCTTCACGGTGGCAGTTGCAGGAGGAGGAGGATGAGGAGGAGGACGACGTGGAGGTGGCTGTGGAAGAGGAGGAGGATGCTGGCGGCGAGGGTAGCAGTCAGGCTGTGTGCGTCCCATTGGTTCAGCGCGGATGGGGCGGAGAGGAGGCGGAAGAGGAAGAGGAGGAAATGGCAAGTGATCCTTCTGGTGGGGGCAGTGAGGTCATGCCTATTCAGAGTCTGGCACACATGGCTGACTTCATGCTGGGCTGCTTTTCCCGGGACACACGTGTTGTCCGGATAGTGGAGAACAAACTGTACTGGGTCTTCGCACTCCTGGACCCCCGGTATAAAGATAACGTCTCCTCTTTTATTCCGGTAGAGGAGAGGACGAATCGATTGCTGGAATACCAGAGGGAACTCGTGCAGAACATGATGGAGATTTTCCCACCCACCATCGCTGGCGGCAGAGAGGAGAGGGTCTCCCAGAGTCCCACAACATCAATCAGGCCCACAGCCACCAGGGGAACACTCTCCAAGGTGTGGGACACGTTCATGGCACCCCCTCGTGCAACTTCCATCACTGCGGGGCCCGCTATCAGCAGGAGGGACAAGTATCGGCGGATGTTGCGGGAGTACCTGGCAGACCGTACCCCTGTCCTCCCCGATCCCTCGGCGTCCTACACTTACTGGGTCTCCAAGTTGGACACGTGGCTGGAACTGTCCCTGTACGCCTTGGAGGTGCTTGCCTGCCCTGCCGCCAGCGTGCTATCAGAAAGGGTGTTCAGCGCAGCCGGGGGCATTATAACCGATAAGCGCAGCCGCCTGTCAACCGACAGTGCGGACAGGCTGACGCTAATCAAAATGAACAGCAAGTGGATTGACCCGGACTTTGCTTCTCCAACCGTGGAAAGCAGCCAAAAGTGAAGTGCCATCTGTATGAAGTGCCATTTCCTCCTCCACCTCCTCCTCCTCCTCCTTAACCGCCGTAGAATTGCTCCGTAAATAAGAAAAATGTATATGTTTATGGCTCACCTCTTGGGCCTCCACAAAATGTTTAAGAGGTCTCACCTCTTTTAAGAGGTCTCACCTCTTGGGCCTCCACATAATTTTTAAGAGGTCTCACCTCTTGGCCTGCACAAAATGTTTAAGAGGTCTCACCTCTTGGGCCTCCACATAATTTTTAAGAGGTCTTCACCTCTTGGGCCTCCACATAATTTTTAAGAGGTCTCACCTCTTGGGCCTCCACAAAAATGTTTAAGAGGTCTCACCTCTGGGCCTCCACATAATTTTAAGCAGGTCTCACCTCTTGGGCCTCGGCACAAAATCTTTAAGAGGTCTCACCTCTTGGGCCTCCACAAAATCTTTAAGAGGTCTCACCTCTTGGGCCTCCACAAAATCTTTAAGAGGTCTCACCTCTGGGCCTCCACATAATTTTAATTAGGTCTCACCTCTTGGGCCTCCACAAAATCTTTAAGAGGTTCACCTCTTGGGCCTCCACAAAATCTTTAAGAGGTCTCACCTCTTGGGCCTCCACAAAATCTTTAAGAGGTCTCACCTCTTGGGCCTCCACAAAATCTTTAAGAGGTCTCACCTCTTGGGCCTCCACATAATTTTAAAGAGGTCTCACCTCTTGGGCCTCCACAAAATCTTTAAGAGTCTCACCTCTTGGGCCTCCAAAAATCTTTAAGAGGTCTCACCTCTTGGGCCTGCACAAAATCTTTAAGAGGTTCACCTCTTGGGCCTCCAAAAAATCTTTAAGAGGTCTCACCCTCGGGCCTCCAAAATCTTTAAGAGGTCTCACCTCTTGGGCCTCATAAAATCTTTAAGAGGTCTCACTCTTGGGCCTCCACAAAATCTTTAAGAGGGTCCACCTCTTGGGCCTCCATAAAATCTTTAAGAGGTCTCACCTCTTGGGCCTCCACAAAATCTTTAAGACAAAATCTTTGAGGTCTCACCTCTTGGGCCTCCACAAAATCTTTAAGAGGTCTCACCTCTTGGGCCTCCACAAAATCTTTAAGAGGTCTCACCTCTTGGCTCCACAAAATGTTTAAGAGGTCTACCTCTTGGGCTCCGTAAAATCTTTAAGAGGTCTCACCTCTTGGGCCTCCACAAAATCTTTGAAGGTCTCACCTCTTGGGCCTCCACATAATTTTAAAGAGGTCTCACCTCTTGGGCCTTTTAAGGGTCTCACTCTTGGGCCCTCCACAAAATCTTTAAGAGGTCTCACCTCTTGGGCCTCCACAAATCTTTTGAGGTCTCACCTCTGGGCCTCCACAGAAATCTTTAAGAGGTCTCACCTCTTCTTTAAGGGCCACTCCACAAAAATCTTTAAGAGGTCTCACCTCTTGGGCCTCCACAAAATCTTTAAGAAGCAGAGGTCTCACCTCTTGGGCCTCCACAAAATCTTTAAGAGGTCTCACTCTTGGCCTCCACAAATCTTTAAGAGGTCTCACCTCTTGGGCCTCCACAAAATCTTTAAGAGGTCTCACCTCTTGGGCCTCCACAAAATCTTTAAGAGGTCTCACCTCCTTGAGGTCCACCTCTTGGCACAAAATAAAATCTTTAAGAGGTCTCACCTCTTGGGCCTCCACAAATTCTCTCACTCTTGGGCCTCCACAAAATCTTTAAGAGGTCTCACCTCTTGGGCCTCACA
>ONZH01016660.1:0-43150 GCA_900303285.1 Rhinella marina
AGAAATCTTATTCCAAACCTTGGTCTCCCATCTTTTTTCTTTTACCCCCTTCTTCTTTCCTTTCTCCCGTCTTCCACAGTAATGTTTCATATAATTGAAGCCAGGAATAGCATTTTACTTTACAGTTCTCAACTGGAAGACAATGCGGCCAACTATCCGTGCAATCTCTTATGTCGAGTCTTGAGAAATGACAGTGTAAATCTCTGGCTGTTTAACTCATTTTCTGCCCCGGCGTTCTTATTTCATGGCCGGGAATCTTCCTGAAGCTGCAGAGTTTTATGTTTCATCTGATAGGAGATCAGGTAGTAACTATCTGCGGCAGAGGTTAGCATAACACATTGCGGAGTAATTGGCCTCAAGCTTCGTTAAGCACATTACGATATACTTCCAAGAAGGTTTATATTGTATCTTACACTTAATAACACACGGTTAGGACTCTCTCCATAGAAGCCGTTAATCACGGGGCTAAAATGAGCACAAAGTGTCACCGTTCTGGACGTCGAAACAAATTGCCAAGCTTTCGTCTTTTTTAGCACCTATTTAGTTCACAAAGATGCAGCGCTCTCCTATAGTTAAGAAGTAAGAATCTCAGCGCCCCAAAATGGAGAAATATACAGTACAACGGAGGCACTGTCGTGCTGATAACAGCGCCACACCTGTCCACAGGCTGTGGGTGGTATTGCAGCTTCACCTGTTTCAATGAAGCTGAGCTGCAATACCAGACACAATCCATGGGTAGGGGTGGCCAAGTTGGAGGTACTTAGCACACTTTTTGAGGTAAATGCAGTCGCATCATAACAAGTGGTTGTTGTGGCAGTGTGGGATCTTGAGAAGGCTTGCCACGTTTGGCAGGACATAAGAGGATGTCAGTAAAATCACAATGTACTGTGAGGGGACAAAAATATCTAAAAACTGCTTAAGTACATAAAAAAAACTAGAGTCCCTGACGTTACAGCAGTGTCTATTATGCATATGTTCAGGATGCTTTTAGTTGTTTTCTCTGGATAAATCATTTCAGGAGCAGGAGCTCAGCAGTGTGCTTCATCTCTTCTTAAAGTTTACACGAAAACTCCCCCTCCTGGCAGGAAGCAGGACCAGCCCACTCCTACCAAGAGGGGAGGAACAGGGTGGTTAGCCTTGATCCTGCCAACCTTTGCCATGCATTCTTTCTTCTGGAAGAGTCGGCCAAAACATAAAATTGCAATACATTATTGTAACAACTGTAGGTAGGGACAGATGAGGACAGTGAGCCCTAAGGCCCGTTTTCCCTACCTACTTGCAGCACAAGCCCTAGATAGCTGGACCGCAACTGCACATTGGTCCCTACTCTAAATAGGTGCAGAAACTGACTAACAAAGACAGAGAAACGCAATAAAGAGTAGTATGTAAATGGGTCAGAACCAGTCGGGCTATGCAGTACCAAACGAGAGACAAAGAGTGGTCAGAAGACAAGCTGAGATCAGAACCGGATGGACAAACAGTACCAAACGAGAGACAGAGAGTGGTCAGAAGACAAGCCAGGGTCAGAAGCATGAGGAATCCCAATTAGCCCAGGATCTAAAACCAGGAACACAGCTAGTGAGTCAGAGACTATCAATGGCAATGGTGTATGGCCAGGAAGGGGTGTAAATAGAGCGCTGAGTCCCTGGATCAGAACTTGATAGGTCCATGACTCGGCGCTCCATTAGTCAGTCAGACACACCAGACACAGTAATAGAGCAGCTGAGCAATCAGCACACGCCCTCTGCAGGGAAACAGAGGATTTGCATCCTGTTGCGGTCTCTCCCGGCGCAGCTGTCCTGAGGTCAAGGATCGCGCCAGTGGAGCCCAGACAGGTAAGTTACTTACAAAACTATTTACAACTTGCAGATATCCCCAGGTCTGGGGTACTTTACACATCCCAATGAGATGGCTAAATGCGCTTCAGCGCACACAATTAAAAATATATTCATGGTTAATATTGGAAATCACAGTTCTAGCATGCCCGGCCCTAAATGCATAAAGATACAGCCTAAGATGTTACAAAATAATCTATGAAATGTATTAATTATTCCTCTTTTTCTATCTAATTTACATAAATTAACATGCGGCTTGTACTCTTGCTTTTTTCTGTGATTTATCAAAGCTTTCATTCATTCCCTCCCATTGAAATGCTAAGTGGATTCACACGGCCGTAACATTGTTCTCAATTTCTGTCGTTCTCTAATTTCACAAATCCATCATAAGACTGATCTCCGGGACAATTTTACTTGTGCTTTCAGTGGATGTGGGTAGAAAAAAGACATGAAAGCTCTGCTTCAGGAAAGGGGTTGTCATATTAAGACAACTTATGTGCTATCTGCAGGATGGAGGGTGGGAGTCCGACCATTGGGGCCCACGCCGATCGCGCACTTATCCCCTATTCTGTGGATATGTTGTCTCAATGGGACAACCCCCTTAAAGGGGGCTATAAAGACCATAAACAATCATGGGTTATGGGTTAGATATGGATTGGTGGCAATCAAGGGAGACTTGGACCCTCATCTATAACAGGCATTGGACGATCCCTACTTGTTTGAAGATCACCTTGGCAATAAGTTGATCACAAAGTGTCCTCCTTCTGGGACCTCCAGAGATCACCTGCAATCTGTAGTAAAACCGCTGCAGTAAGTGTTCAATTTCTCTACAGCACCACCACAGGACAAAGTAGGTATTGCACAGTGTCCAATCACATCAATGGGTTGTCTGTGTAATGCAGGATAGGACAGGTCCTCCAGAGTGAGAAGTGCTCTTTGTAGCCACTCTCCACTGTGCCAAGAAATGAGGATCCTAAACTAATAACAGGGCTTATGAAAATGTTTTTGTATGGACAGCCCCTTGAAGCCAACCCCGTTTTCCCATCTTGATTGACTCCAGACCAGAGCCTCTACCCAATCGCTGCCACCAGACTCACAGATGTTACAGCTGAGCACAATGCTTGCGGGTGCGGCTATACTCAATTAAAGGAGGTAATTAGGGATTCCTCATCTGCAATGATTTGCATGTAATCATGACAAGGCTTTCATATCATCTTTTGTGATTAATTATTATTTACTGTTCCATTAACATTTCCCTATTCAAAGCTTTACTCCCGTCTGTGGAGCGCGGCTGTCCTAGAGCTTCACTGACGAAGACTCTTCCATTTCTGTGCTTGTGTTTCTTTATGGCTCATTCATTGAACGTAAGGGTTCAGTGCCCCGTAGTGTGGACCACAAATGGCGCTGGCTCGGGCTATTTCCGTCGAGCCCATAGAAGTGAATGGTAGCGGGGGGCTACACATGCACTGTGCGCTCCATCCACTATGGCGATAGTGATTGGTGGTGGGCGGTAGTCCTCCTGCCACCAACTTACGGGGCTCCGTTCTCGATATAGGTGCAGGTCCCAGGGGTGGGACCTGTACCTATAAGAAAAGGAGGGCATATCCTAGCGATATGTCCCCATTGTCTGTCATGAGACAACCCCTTTAACGCTTTGGGTTGTCCCACCTGGGTCATTTATTATATGCACAGAATATGCCATAAATGTCAGAAAGGTGTGGGATTCACCTCTGAGATTTGCTCCTATCTCCAGAAGGAGGCGCTCAAAGTTAACAGAGTATACGCTGCGCATGTGCAGGGTCCTCTCTATTCACTGCAATGGGACTTCCAAAATTAGTCATAGAGCAGCAATTGAAGAGCAAGTGGTCACCCCTCCATTCACTACTATGGGACATCCAAAAATATCTATCCCAGCTCATGCCATTTTCGGAACTCCAATAGCATATAATCAAGGTGGACACGTAGACGCAACTTGCTCTGCCATTCTGAAAATAGGAGTGGGCCCCCAAGGTGGCATCTATCTGACATTGATGAAGTATCGTATCGATATGCCATAAATATTACAGATGGGACAACCCCTTTGAGCCCTGCCACTAGAGACTGGGGCGCTGAAGTGATTTTATAAAAGAAACGTTTGAAGTGACAATAAAATTCTGGCTGCCTCCGGTCACCACTAGAGGGAGCTAATTGCATATTTCTACAGCTCAAATGGGAGCACTATGAATACATATGCAGCTAGCACCCCCTAGTGGTGGCTGCCTGCAACAATTTTCTGGTTATACAATTGCTATGCTGAAAATTGCGTCTCTCAGGTCGCTGCAGATCTACAACTCCCAGCATGTACAGATGGCCGCAGTCGCATTTTCCATTACACAGTGATCAGGATTTATTTCCATACAGCCAGTGAACCCCTAAACCCTCACTACATGCGTCAATATAAGATATGGAAATCTGCCGCCTCTCTGCCGTGATGAAATGCCCACTTGACCTTTCCTTGCTGCAGGTTGTAATGAGGACAATGAATTTATGGCCGACGTTCTGTCCTTGAACTTGGGGTCTATGCAAAACTCTGACAATGCTGTTGTGCTGCGGGAGTAGATCATGTTTACAATGTGGAGACATCCCATCAATTTACGCATATAGCGGGTGAGGTAATGCAGCGGAGGCGTTCTTCATGGTATTCGTAACTGAGAAAAATCATATCAGAGGAGCAACATTATAGAGAAGCGATGTATTAAGAGGCTCAAACTGTTCATATAGACCAGGGCCCTCTAGCTGTTGCAAAACTATAACTCCTTGGACAGCCTACAGCTATTAGGGCATGCTGGGAGTTGTAGTTTTGCAACAGCTGGAGGACCACAGGTTGAGCATTCCTGATATAATGCCTAACCCAGTCTAAGAGCATATGGCCCCTTCATTACACCCCATAATGAATCCAGCAACCAGACCAGACTCCTAAACAAATGCAGAACCTGAATTACCTAAGCTAAAAGAGACCCTATATAAGACCCCTAAAAATAGTAACAGACCCCAGACTAGAACCCCTAAACTAACACAGACCGGAAGCCCCCAGAGTAGACCCTCTAAAAAAAATAGTCCTGAGATTCACTAAATAAATACAGACCGAAGACCAAGACCTGCTATATAATTACAACCCCTAAACCAGACCCCAAAACCGCTACTAAACTAACATAGACCCTGACCAGAGCCCTAAACAAATATAGCACCCTGGTTAGAGACCAGACCCTCCATATCAATACAATCCCTAAAGCCAGACCCTCTAAAATCAGGGATCAGCAACCTTCCGCACTCCAGCTGCTGTGACACTACAACTCCCAGCATGCAAACATAGTTGGCTATTCTTTACCTCCCATAGAAGTGAAAGGAGGGTTCTGGGAGTTGTAGTTTGTGAACAGCTGGAGTGACGGAGGTTGCTGATCCCTGCTCTAAATATATGCAACCCTTCCCCCACCCGCCCAAACTAATACAGACCCTAGACAGGACCCCCTAAATCACTGGTGGCGAACCGTTTAGAGACTGAGTGCCCAAACTGCGACCCAAAACCCACTTATTTATCGCAAAGTGCCAACACGGCAATTTACCCCAAATACTACAGTCCAGTAATAGGTGTGTCTTCCATTTACTTATCATTTAGCTATAATACTGCCTACATTCAATGTGCTGCCTGTGCTGTTCATAGTGCGCCCTGCGCTGAGGAATGGAGGTAAAGTCTAAGGCATATTAGTAAACCATAGACTTTCTCCAGGGTGCGGGTGCCCACAGAGAGGGCTCTGAGTGCCACCTCTGCCCCCGTGCCATAGGTTCCCCAGAACTGCCCTAAGGCATCCAGCCCACAGACCAGACAGCAGTCTTTACAAATGGTGTATGTTGTCACATCCTAAGGGCTCGATGCACATGACTGTATGTATTTGTGGTCTGCAAAAAAGTGATCCGCAAAAAATACAGATTACGTCCGTGTGTAGTCCGTATTTTGCGGAACGGAATAGCCGGCCCTAATAGAACAGTCCTATCCTTGTCCGTAATGCGGACAATAATAGGACATGTTCTATTTTTTTGCGGAGCGGAAATACGGACATACGTAAATGGAATGCACATGGAGTAACTTCCGGGTTGTTTGTTTTTTTTGTGGACCCATTGCGATGAATGGTTCAGCATACGGTCCGCAAAAAATGAACTGGACACGGAAAGAAAATACATTCACGTGCATGAGCCATATCCAGTTTTTTAACCCCCCAACCCCAGTGGAGGGGTTTAGTGACTTTTTCACTAAAACAGTGAAAAAAAATTCACAGTAATTAATCTGAAGTAAAACTAATTAGCGTAGTTTTAAAACATGGCAAGGTGCACAAAAGTCACAATTTTTTTAAGTAACAATGGGATGTACCTAAATTTGCTACTAGAATTCTACTGAAGAGGGAAATTCTGCCTATAGTTCCTCACTCTGAAGAATTCCAGGCCTAATAGAGCGGTAGTTCCTACTGAGCCCTGCAGGTGGCAGTGCTCCATAGGAAAATAGCCCAAATCCCTTACACTGCAATATTAATTCATCTATGAATCGCATGTCAAAGGCCTGTAACAGGGCTTAATAAAAGTGTAAAAAAAAAAAATTAAAAAAAGGTGAAAAATGTTCTTAAAAAAATATGAAAATTAAAATCACTCCTATTTTCCCATAAAATAAAAATAAGTAAACAATAAATAAAATTAAAGATCATATCATTTGCACGGTCACGTCCCACAACGCCCATACTATAAAGATACAAGCATATTTATCCCGTACGGTGAACGCTGTAATGGAAAAAAAAAATCAAAATGGCCGATTGGCAGTTTTTTCACCGTATCACCTCCCAAAAGAAAAAAAGAAATAAAAAGCAATTGAAAAGCCATACACACTCCAAAATGGTATCATTAAAAATTACAGATCGCTCCACAAAAAATGAGCCCTTATACAGCTCTGTAGATGTAAATATTAAAAAAAAGTAATGGAGGCCAGAATATAAAGATGCAAAGAAAAAAATCATTTTTTCCCAAAGTTTTAATTTTTTTTTTAGTATTAAAACACAAAATAAACTATATAATTATGGTATCGCCATAATTGTACTGACCCAGAGAATGAAGGGCACAGGTCAGTTTTATCGTATAGGGAACGCTGTAGAAACAAAACCCATAAACTATTGTGGAATTGGATTTTTTTTTTCCAATTCCACCCCTTTCAGAATTTTTTTCCCACTGCATCGTATGCAATATTAAATGGTGCCATTAGAAACTTGTCCGTAAAAAAAAAAATCCCTTATGTGGCTGGAAAATGGAAAAATAAAAAAACTAGGGCTCCCAAAAGGCAGGGAAGTGAAAAACAAAAATGGAAAAAACTCAAGGTGCTGATGGGGTTAAATATGTGCCTGTCAATGGGGACACTGACCTCTAGGCGGCATGCACTATTTTCACCTTAAGTTACCTTCACAGATCATGTGATCTCAGAGCGCTGTGTCTGGATTAACCCTTTGTGATGCTGCACTCTGCTTTGAGCATATGGCCTTGGATATCCAGAAGGAACAGCTTGAAAAAGTGATGGAGGCAGCAGTCCGTGCGGTCCCTGAAGGACTGTATACCATAGCACCTATGTAAATAAGTAATGGTACACAGCGTTAAATAATGAATGCCGCGGACTCCGAGGGGAACGGAAATAACTCAAATCTGTGTTTCCTCACTTCTCCACCTTTGCTTCTTCTCTCCAGTGAGTTGACAACGTGAATTATTTTTCAAGTAGATCGAAATAACTTAAGAAGTGAGGCTTTGTCTTGTGAGGAGGATGCGAAGCTATTGTGCTCTTAAAGGGAACATGTCTGATAGAAAATGAAATAAAATCTGCAGACAGCAGGTTATAGAGCAGGAGGAGCTGAGCAGATCAATATATAGGTTTTCTGGGAAAAGATTCAGTGTAACTTGTATTTTCTTCATCTATATCTCTGCTCATTCTGGGCGTAATAGTCCAGGGGGCGGTCCTAGCAGTGATTGACTTACCGCCCACTGGACTCCTAAAACCAGAGATATGAATGATAAAATATACATTCACATATGAAACTAATTATTAGTCTGCTCGGCTCCTCCTGCTCCGTAACATGACGCTCCTGAACAAGCAGCATGTTCTCTGCGACAGGTTCCCCTTTAAGACAGCATTTCTTTTTCATTTTTGGTTTGCCACATTCTGAAAACCATGTTTTGTTTTGTTTTTTTCTGACGATGTAGCAATGTGTGGACTTGTTTTTGTGGAATGAAATGTAGATGTTATTGGTATCATTTTGGGATACCCGGAAATTATTAACATTTATTATTTTCTATTATTACATTTTTTAATTATATTTTACTATTATATATGGCATATAATTTTTTTATGTGTGATGGGAATGGGAAAGAGCAATTCTGCTGTTTATCAGTATGTTTATTATGTTTATTTTTTGTGGTTTGTGACGATTTTGACAATACTACATATATATATAGGTGGGGGTAACACAAATTAAAAACATTTTATGGATGTTTTTTTCTTTTACTGTGTACATATTTTGATTTTTTTTAAACATTAACATTTTTTTAAAACATTAAAGGGGTTGTCCAAGTTATGGGAAAAAAAATATAGCACTGTAAATCTGATGGGTAGCAATATATAACTAAGTTCAGCAAGTTTTAGGCAAAAGAAATCTATATTTCCTCATTTCCCTGGTTCTCTTCTGGCCTTTGTTTACATGCAATAACAACAATCTCAGCCCCTCCCCCCTTCTCTGCAAAGGCAGTGAATATAAGTGCTGTGGGTACATGTCTGCCTGCTGGGATACTCAGCAGCATGTTGTATGTGTAGGACTACAAGTCCCAGCTGTACAATGACACTGCTGATACACACAGGAAATTCTCCCTACCTGTTCTTGTACAATTCCTCTATAGCTCCTTACCCAGCATTTGTCTCCTCTCACTGCTGCAGCTACTATTTGTTGTAAAGCCTTGAGCCCTCAGTGTGTTCTGGCTGAAGGGGTTAATGTTTTATCTGAAGGAATCCAGGGAGAGAGCAGATAGAAGGAGCCCGGCAAAGAAAGGGGGCGTGGCCAGTGACGTCTCATGTACAGACTGTTATCTGAACTCTGAGGCTTGTACAGGAAACATCACAGACCAGGGAGATAAGGTGACATCACAGGTCATGTGACCCTCAGTCAACTCTGAGAAACCAGCAGCTTTAGAAACACAAAGTATATGGGAAAGTTGTTATATCTGACAAGTTAGAAACATATAAAGAACAAAAAAATAACTTGGACAACCCCTTTAACATTTGTTGAATTTTTTTTCCGTCCCATTAGAGGACTTCACAATGTGACTGCTTTATGGCACTTCTAATGCTATCCCTCAGCCAAGGCGGAAGCGTTTGATGTAAAATAAAAAATCACAAATTATTATTTTTTATTATTAAAGCGTAGTTCATTCCATGGTGCTGTACATATGATAAGCAGCGAACATACATAATACAGACAATTGCAATAGGCATGAACAAGACAAGTTACAGACTGGTACAGAAGGAGAGAGAACACTGCCTACGAGGACTTACAATCTATATGGTATGGGAGAAGGATACATTAGGTATGGTGTGCACCCTTTTTGCACAAATATTTGCGACTTTTAGTCATTTTTATACCGCTGTTAAAAAGTGGGTGAGAAAAAGGCCCTGGTTACCTAATCGAGTACGTCAGATTATCATATACTGCTTTCTAAAAACTCCCAAAAAATGGCGAAATTTCAATCCATTAAAGGGATTTTCCAGTTTGCATCAACATCCTATAAAATAATCATTTATGAAGGTTGCTGTAATTTTGTGATTTATGCCTTTTACCTTTTTTGCTCCTGTCCCTTGATCTGGGCTGTGGTGACATGACCATGTAGCTCTTTCCTATTTTCTGTGATGTTATATCCATGGGAGGAACAGTGATAGGGGAGTGTCTACGTAACTTTCTGAGTGGGAGGAGCTAAAAACTAGCTGGTGGAATATCTAGGAGGGAAGACATTTTAGGAAGTGACTTGTGGCAGCGGTGGCATTCTGTTACAGGACCACACTGGAATTCAAGGAGATCTTTACAACAAGCCATTCTTTCACAAATGTTTGTTAAGGCAGACTGCATGATAGGGAGGCTAGATGTTACACATCTGTGGTAAAGGCAGTCTGCATGGCCAAGGGCTGGAGTTTATAAACCTGTGGTAATGGCACACTGCATGGCAGGGCGCTGGACTTTATACACCTGCGGTAATGGTAGACTGAATTGCTGAAGGCTGGATTTTATACACCTGTGGCAATGGCACACTGCATGGCAGAGCACTGGATTTTATACACCTGTGCTAATGGTAGACTGAATTTCTGAAGGCTTGATTTTATACGTCTGTGGTAATGGCATACTGCTTGGCTAGGGGCTGGATTTTATACACCTGTGGTAATGGTAGACTGAATTGCTGAAGGCTGGATTTTATACACCTGTGGTAATGGCAGACTGCATGGCTAGGGGCTGGATTTTATATACCTATGGTAATCTGATCCCCTCAATCAACTATTGATGACCTATATTGATCAGTAATCAGTATTTAATTCCCAGAAAGCTCCTTTAAAATTTTCCTCTCTGGGTTGCATTGTCTTTTTTGTGCGTCAGAATGATTACTTCTGAGTTATTTCTGCTGCATTCATTAGACTTCTGTGGTAGAGAACCCACTGCACATCCCGTTAAGATTACTCCCAGACCAGATATCTCATTTTCAATTTGTTCACCGTCCGAAAGTCACTGAGCTGAGAAGGATTTAGATTCATAACACTGAATTACAGGAAAGCGCCAAAAATGTTGAAATCCATCCGTGTGAAAAGTATGGCGCTGACGAAACGTTGATGAGATCCGCTTCCAGAAATGGTGATCAGTGAAGAGTGAAGGTTTGCTGGTGCATCGCAGGACTGCGAAATATAGACAATTTCCTCCACAACAGAAAAACATGACTTGTCTTAACAGGGGGCGATGATAAATTATCAAAGTCAAGGGTGAGAACCTCAATCTGTAATTCAGCTGCATTTTATTTTTCATAGGGGGCGATATTATAGAAGGTGGACACTAACATTAGGACATTTCAAGAGGTCTCCAGTTGTATAGACACAATCAACACTGGTATGTAAAGCTGCCCATGAACATCAGAGAGAGGTTTCGGGGATTTCAGTATGACCGCTCTTTTCTTTCCACTAGAGATAAGCTAGTTGTCTGGTTGCAGCCAGTTCCCCCTTTCACATTGAAAAATCCTGCATGCTCGGCTGAGGTAAAAGAAATCAAGAAGATGATTAGAAGTGGATGGCGTGTAACAAGAGATGAAAAATTAAGAGGTAAAAAAAGCTATAAGCTTTTATTCTCTGACCTGTTAGATAGGTGAATGATGTAATCTGTAGTGAATGCAATCTTCTTATCAGAGACTGTATTTGTGAGTTATTCCCTCCCTTCTAATTGTAGTTGTGTCATGTGACCAACTCCCTGACCTCCAACTGACCCAGGAAGCCAGCTACTGCTCTATTCATTCCTATGAGGCTGAAAGTGAGGCTCCCATAGGAATGCATAGAGAATTAGACTTCCTGGTGAGTCTGATTGCTGTTCACATGTTATCTGGTGAGTCTGATTGCTGGTCACATGACACAGATGAGAAACATCAGGGAGATATAACTCACAAATACAGACACTAGTAAGAAAATGACTATGAAATTCACTACAGATTACATCATGTACATTTCTAGCAGGACATGGAATAAAAAATTTTGCGGGAGTTCTTTAAAGGCATTCTCCAGGAATTAAAGGGTAGCTTTGCTTTGGACAATCCCTACTTGCTAAAAGGATCACTCGATAATACGCTGGCCACAAAGTGTCCTCCTGCTGGACCACCAGTGATCAGCTTTAATCCATGGGAAAACCTGGCAGTAAGTTTTTAATTTCCCTGCAGCAACCCCACAGGGGAAATAAAGCATTACACAATGTCCATTCACATCAATGGGTTGTCTGTGCAATACAAGTCTGGACAGGTCCTCCAGAGCGAGACACACTCATTGGAACCACTCTCCACTCTGGCCACAAGGTGAGGACCCTGAACAGAGGACTTCTATTAACTCAGGATTCCCTAATAGGATTATAGATAAAATAATCGATGTTTGAATGGTTTGACTGGTACGACTGAGCCCCCTGATCCCATTGGTGCCATTCCTTGAAGAACCAAAGCTTTGGAGATTTCGTGAGAAGTATGAATGTAAGTAACTTGGACTGGAAAAGTTGCCTTTCAGCTGTGGTGTTGGAGAAGACCTTTGACTACCCTATTAAAGGGGTTGTCCAGGATTTTAGAAGTGATGGCCTATACTAAGGATATGCCATCAATATCTGATCAGCGGGGTCTGACATCCCTGTACCCTGGCCAATCTGCTGTCCTGCAGTAGCTCCAGCACCGGAACTACACAGCTCTATCCACTGCATATTGGATGGTGCTGGTTACTGCAGCACTGCTCCCCTTGAACATAAACAGCTGATCAGCAGAGGTGTGGCATGTCAGATGCCTACCAATCATACTGTGATGGCCAATTCTGAGGATAGACCATCACTAGTAAAATTCTGGACAACCCCATCAAGTCAACAACAGAATACTAGGAGTCTTAAAGCTAGATTTGTGCATTAGCTAGACAGTATTTGGGGAATGCTATAACTCCTTATGGAGACCACCCAATTGGTGGGAGGAGTCTTATAGGCCAAGCAATGCTCCTCTGGAATTCTGGGAAGAGAGTATGCAAATGAGTTCAAGGCTTCTTTAGCTAGACAGTTACAATGATCTGAGGAGTGGTCCATTTCAGACTCTCATCGGTGGTGGGGGGTAACAGATGAGTATCATACACCAAGGCACTGTTAAAGGGGTTGTCCAGCCACTTGATGTAAAATAATAAAAGAAGTAATACCATACAAATCAGATGCCTTCCAGGTGACACTCCATTCTCTGTACCAGGTCCCTTTGGATAAAGACACATGTCCATGTTGAGAGAGACCAAGAAGAAAAGAGACTGGGGTGGTGCTCAGCATGCAACGGAAAGGGAGTAATGTTGCAGAGTATGGTTGCTGGATGCAGCAGAGTCAGTTTAGATCAGACATTGTGAAGTAACAGGAACTGGGTTTATTGGAACATGCATGGAATAACTGAAGGTCGGTCACCTTACATGGTGGCTGGCATAGACAAGTGAGTTCATTTCAATGTACAGGAAACACATCATAGAAATGCAGAGACTACAAGTCAGCATTAGTAACAGTGACATCTAGTGTCACAACAATAAACTGCAGTCTTTCTAGCAATAGATTGAGCTGTAAGCTGTAGCATCTCCAACAAGTAACAGGGTATTTCATGAGGGTAGTTTCTGGCTGGGGTACTGTCTAGCAGGCACGGTGTAAGGGGGACTCTAGCAGGCAGTGTATATGGTGGTATTGTCTCCTTGGCACAAGGAGAAATTCTGGATACCATATAGGACATCAGTGTTACCTAGTGGACATCAGTCCTTCTGCCTGAAGCTAGTACAGATGCCTGCAGAAGCAAATTTATATAGGGTCATCGAGGTCACCCTTTTCGGGCAGGTTCTCTGCAAGGGTCATTGCAGGGACTTAAGGTAAGTGATGCTAGTTGCAATCTCCTTTCAGGTACTGTTGGACTCCTGGACTTTAAAGGGGTTACCCCACCAATGTTAAACCTCTTTTTTGGACTTTCTTCCTTTTCTGTGGGTGGGCAGCAGCTCACAGGAGACAACCAAGCACCTGCATTGGAATCTATTCTACCTATTCCTTTTGACTTACAGTTAACAATCTCTGTGCTGCCACTGTTAAAAGGGGCGACATAGATTCTATTACAGTGGGGGCCACCCCTGTTTGGGTCTTTGGCCCAAACAGGGTTGGCTTTAAACAATGCCTCTGAGCATATCCATATGAGATGTATAGGCTGTGTATATGCTGCCGGTCCTATGTCTTGGAATATTAGTGTATGCCTGCAACACAGTTTAAATTTTGGCTCCATATGTTGTTGCAGAGTACGGATACTGCACATTATTTGGGCACTATATGGCGGTATTATGCGCACTAAAATTCCTAGAAAAACTGAGTATAATGGAAGGGGTGCTGAATCTGTAATACTGCATTCCGCCAGTGGTGGTGCTGCAGGGAAAGTGGACTCTTGCTGCTGAGTTGTTTAGGGTGCATTCACACGACCTTATGTATTTTGCAGACGCAAAACGCGGATCTGCAAAAAATATGGTTGACATCATGTGACATCTGTGTTGCATCCTTTTTTTTTGTTTGTTTTTGTAGACTCATTGTAACAATGCCTATTCTTATGGGGCTGCAGAATGGACACACGGATACGGACAACACACGCATTGAAATGAATGGGTCCGCATAAGTTCCGCAAATAATGCGGATCAGATGCTGAGCAAAATACGGTTGTGTGAATGGGGCTTTAAAGTGTAACTGTCATATGTTTTTATTTGCTAGTATATTAGAACTAGTCTTGTATATCTGGGTTAGTCTGTCAATGATTGTCAAAAGATCTGTGATTACCTTATAATGACAGCTTTCATTAATGTCTCCTGTCCCTTTCCACTGGTCCTTTAAAAGACTGTTGCTATGGCTCCTATAAGAAGACAGGAAGACAGAGGGGCGGTCTTTCACACTGCATGCCTGCATTAGGAGTGAGGAGGCGTGTCTTTCAGTAATCCAATCTGATTGGCTGGCAGAAGCTGCTGGCTACAGCAAGTGTTTATGTGAGGGAAGGCACTTCTGGCCTCAGAGAACTGGCAGAGGAGCCATCTTGAGAAGATCCTCAAATTGTAGAGGTTAAAACAGCCGTAACTAAGGGAAAAACTTAAGGAAAACAGCGGTATGTGAAGAAACTAAAGAATGCTTTATGCATAATGCTCCACCAGAAGTAACATACTGTATGTTAAAACTGATTTTTTTAAATGAAAACATGGCGGTTATGCTTTAATTTTACAATTCTAAAAATGCCCCTCACAATGCCCAGGCCCCTCCTATAGATCATACTTACCCCACTCACCAGCACCAGCATCACTCTCGCCGGCACCCGCATCTCCTCTCCGCATTGATCAAAATATACGGTGACGGGGGCTGTAGCCAATAGCAGGCTGCGATGGTGACAAATCCCCTAGGGCTTTTTTGCTCTATAGGAGGGGCTCATGCATTGTGGGGGGCATTTTTAGAATTGGATAACCCCTTTCATCGAAGGAGCTGAGTGTGAATGGGGCCTTAGTGTGAATGCACCCTTATAGTTGATTACTAGGGACTCCTCTAACAATAAGGGATTGTCCAATGCGCGAAACCCCTGAAAGCCTCTGTCACTGGTTTCAGACCGAAGCTCCCAAAAGTGAATGCTGCAAAATAGACACATTTGATAGGATAGCAGATGAAGCTTGTAAACATTACGGCTGCTCATGAAATAGATACAGATTGACGATGGCTGCTGTGATACTGACCAGATGTTCCAGAGTCATATCCTAAGCTGTAAACAAGGAAAGGACGCAGCGCGGGAGCAGTGAGACTGCGCAACACAATAACCCTATACATCGTAAACCGAGGAAATATAGACTATTACGACCGAGATCCGGGAACGATCACAAGGGGCGGACTGGAAACACAGTGGCCCTGGAAAAAAAAAAGTGGACCCATTTTGTAGGTGGGTCTAAACCGACAGAAGACGGGGCAAAACAAGCGGGCGGTATCATAGCGCAACATACTGTTCCAGCAGTACCAAATACCACAGTAAAGCTCGATATACTGCCCTAAAAGCTGTCCCTCTATGGTGGCCATCAACAGCTGCCATCTTCTGTCCACCTCTGGTTCTCTCTGAATAAGATAAGGAGCAGGGGCTTAGGAGGTGAGGCCACAGCAGTTGAATTCAGGAGAGCATGTGCACGGCTCGCCGGATAGATAAGTAACTGATTCACATAGAATTAATTAATTTGCGCTAAGCTCATTATTTACCCGGTCAGAGGCAGAGAATAGTACTTTGGGAAACCCCCTGGGCATTGGCCAACCCGGAAATTTTCCTGTAGGGTCTTTGGCCAGTCCACCCTTGGATATCACCAAAAATCAAATGGATTGTGTGAAAATTGTCAAAAAACAAATTAGGGATGGATTCAGTTTTATTCATGCACATAGGGGCAGTATTATAGTAGTCATATTCTTGTACATAAGAGCAGTATTATAGTAGTTATATTCTTGTACATAGGAGCAGTATTATAGTAGTTATATTCTTGTACACAGGAGGTAGTATTATAGTAGTTATATTCTTGTACATAGGAGCAGTATTATAGTAGTTATATTCTTGTACATAGGAGCAGTATTATAGTAGTTATATTCTTGTACATAGGAGCAGTATTATAGTAGTTATATTCTTGCACACAGGAGCAGTATTATAGTAGTTATATTCTTGCACACAGGAGCAGTATTATAGTAGTTATATTCTTGCACACAGGAGCAGTATTATAGTAGTTATATTCTTGTACATAGGAGACAGTATTATAGTAGTTATATTCTTGTACAGAGGAGGAAGTATTATAGTAGTTATATTCTTGTACATAGGAGCAGTATTATAGTAGTTATATTCTTGTACACAGGAGCAGTATTATAGTACTTATATTCTTGTACACAGGAGGCAGTATTATAGTAGTTATATTCTTGTACATAGGAGCAGTATATAGTAGTTATATTCTTGTACATAGGTGCAGTATTATAGTAGTTATATTCTTGTACACAGGAGCAGTATTATAGTAGTTATATTCTTGTACACAGGAGCAGTATTATAGTAGTTATATTCTTGTACACAGGAGCAGTATTATAGTAGTTATATTCTTGTACACAGGAGCAGTATTATAGTAGTTATATTTTTGTACACAGGAGCAGTATTATAGTAGTTATATTCTTGTACACAGGAGCAGTATTATAGTAGTTATATTTTGTACACAGGAGCAGTATTATAGTAGTTGTATTCTTGACAAGGAGCAGTATTATAGTAGTTATATTCTTGTAAATAGGAGGCAGTATTATAGTAGTTATATTCTTGTACATAGGAGGTATTATTATAGTAGTTATATTCTTGTACATAGGAGCAGTATTATAGTAGTTATATTTTTGTACATAGGAGCAGTATTATAGTAGTTGTATTCTTGTACATAGGAGCAGAATTATAGTAGTTATATTCTTGTACATAGGAGGTATTATTATAGTAGTTGTATTCTTGTACATAGGAGCAGTATTTATAGTAGTTGTATTCTTGTACATAGGAGCAGTATTATAGTAGTTGTATTCTTGTACATAGGAGCAGTATTATAGTAGTTGTATTCTTGTACATAGGAGCAGTATTATAGTAGTTGTATTCTTGTACATAGGAGCAGTATTATAGTAGTTGTATTCTTGTACATAGGAGCAGTATTATAGTAGTTGTATTCTTGTACATAGGAGCAGTATTATAGTAGTTGTATTCTTGTACATAGAGCAGTATTATAGTAGTTGTATTCTTGTACATAGGAGCAGTATTATAGTAGTTGTATTCTTGTACATAGGAGCAGTATTATAGTAGTTGTATTCTCGTACATAGGAGCAGTATTATAGTAGTTGTATTCTTGTACATAGGAGCAGTATTATAGTAGTTGTATTCTTGTACATAGGAGCAGTATTATAGTAGTTGTATTCTTGTACATAGGAGCAGTATTATAGTAGTTATATTCTTGTACACAGGAGCAGTATTATAGTAGTTATATTCTTGTACATAGGATGTATTATTATAGTAGTTATATTCTTGTACATAGGAGCAGTATTATAGTAGTTATATTCTAGTACACAGGAGCAGTATTATAGTAGTTATATTCTTGTTAACAGGAGCAGTATAATAGTAGTTGTATTCTTGTACATAGGAGCAGTATTATAGTAGTTATATTCTTGTACATATGTGCAGTATTATAGTAGTTATATTCTTGTACACAGGAGCAGTATTATAGTAGCTGTATTCTTGTACACAGGGAGCAGTATTATAGTAGCTGTATTCTTGTACATAGGAGGCAGTATTATAGTAGTTGTATTCTTGTACATAGGAGGCAGTATTATAGTAGTTGTATTCTTGTACATAGGAGGCAGTATTATAGTAGTTGTATTCTTGTACATAGGAGCAGTATTATAGTAGTTATATTCTTGTAAATAGGAGGTAGTATTATAGTAGTTATATTCTTGTACACAGGAGCAGTATTATAGTAGTTATATTCTTGTACACAGGAGGCAGTATTATAGTAGTTATATTCTTGTACACAGGAGCACTATTATAGTAGTTATATTCTTGTACACAGGAGGCAGTATTATAGTAGTTATATTCTTGTACATAGGTGCAGTATTATAGTAGTTATATTCTTGTACATAGGAGCAGTATTATAGTAGTTATATTCTTGTACATAAGAGCAGTATTATAGTAGTTATATTCTTGTAAATAGGAGCAGTATTATAGTAGTTATATTCTTGTACATAGGAGCAGTATTATAGTAGTTATATTCTAGTACACAAGAGCAGTATTATAGTAGTTATATTCTAGTACACAAGAGCAGTATTATAGTAGTTATATTCTAGTACACAAGAGCAGTATTATAGTAGTTGTATTCTTGTACACAGGAGCAGTATTATAGTAGTTGTATTCTTGTACATAGGAGCAGT
Source organism: Rhinella marina (assembly GCA_900303285.1). NCBI lineage: Eukaryota > Metazoa > Chordata > Amphibia > Anura > Bufonidae > Rhinella > Rhinella marina. Next base: position 18,629 of record ONZH01016660.1, read on the forward strand.
ATTATAGTAGTTGTATTCTTGTACATAGGAGCAGTATTATAGTAGTTGTATTCTTGTACATAGGAGCAGTATTATAGTAGTTGTATTCTTGTACATAGGAGGCAGTATTATAGTAGTTGTATTCTTGTACATAGGAGCAGTATTATAGTAGTTATATTCTTGTACATAGCAGGCAGTAATATAGTAGTTGTATTCTTGTACATAGGAGCAGTATTATAGTAGTTGTATTCTTGTACATAGGAGCAGTATTATAGTAGTTGTATTCTTGTACATAGGAGCAGTATTATAGTAGTTGTATTCGTGTACACAGGAGCAGTATTATAGTAGTTGTATTCTTGTACATAGGAGCAGTATTATAGTAGTTATATTCTTGTAAATAGGAGCAGTATTATAGTAGTTATATTCTTGTAAATAGGAGCAGTATTATAGTAGTTATATTCTTGTACATAGGAGCAATATTATAGTAGTTATATTCTTGTACATATGTGCAGTATTATAGTAGTTATATTCTTGTACACAGGAGCAGTATTATAGTAGTTATATTCTTGTACACAGGAGCAGTATTATAGTAGTTATATTCTTGTACACAGGAGGCAGTATTATAGTAGTTATATTCTTGTACACAGGAGCAGTATTATAGTAGTTATATTCTTGTACATAGGAGCAGTATTATAGTAGTTGTATTCTTGTACATAGGAGCAGTATTATAGTAGTTATATTCTTGTACATAAGAGGCAGTATTATAGTAGTTATATTCTTGTACATAGGATGCAGTATTATAGTAGTTATATTCTTGTACATAGGAGGCAGTATTATAGTAGTTATATTCTTGTAGATAGGAGGCAGTATTATAGTAGTTATATTCTTGTACATAGGAGCAGTATTATAGTAGTTATATTCTTGTACATAGGAGACAGTATTATAGTAGTTATATTCTTGTACATAGGAGCAGTATTATAGTAGTTATATTCTTGTAAATAGGAGCAGTATTATAGTAGTTATATTCTTGTACATAGGAGCAATATTATAGTAGTTATATTTCTTGTACCACAGGAGCAGTATTATAGTAGTTGTATTCTTGTACATAGGAGGCAGTATTATAGTAGTTATATTCCTGTACATAGGAGCAGTATTATAGTAGTTATATTCTTGTACATAGGAGCAGTATTATAGTAGTTATATTCTTGTATATAGGAGCAGTATTATAGTAGTTATATTCTTGTACATAGGAGGCAGTATTATAGTAGTTATATTCTTGTACATAGAAAGCAGTATTATAGTAGTTATATTCTTGTACATAGAAGCAGTATTATAGTTAGTAATATTCTTGTACATAGGAGCAGTATTATAGTAGTAATATTCTTGTACATAGGAGCAGTATTATAGTAGTTATATTCTTGTACATAGGAGCAGTGTTATAGTAGTTATATTCTTGAACATAGGAGCAGTATTATAGTAGTTATATTCTTGCACATAGGAGCAGTATTATAGTAGTTATATTCTTGTACATAGCAGGCAGTATTATAGTAGTTATATTCTTGTACATAGGAGCAGTATTATAGTAGTTGTATTCTTGTACATAGGAGCAGTATTATAGTAGTTGTATTCTTGTACATAGGAGCAGTATTATAGTAGTTGTATTCTTGTACATAGGAGCAGTATTATAGTAGTTATATTCTTGTACATAGGAGGCAGTATTATAGTAGTTATATTCTTGTACATAGGAGGCAGTATTATAGTAGTTATATTCTTGTACATAAGAGGCAGTATTATAGTAGTTATATTCTTGTACATAGGAGCAGTATTATAGTAGTTATATTCTTGTACATAGGAGGCAGTATTATAGTAGTTATATTCTTGTACATAGGAGGCAGTATTATAGTAGTTATATTCTTGTAGGAGGCAGTATTAGAGTAGATATATTTTTGCACATAGGAGGCAGTATTATAGTAATTACATAAAGACAGAGGACAACTTGTCTTTAACAGATACAGAAAGGAATTCGTAAAACATCAGGATTCTTATCTGAGAAGGAAAAGAACAGTTTTCACCTAAAATTGTACAATGCTGCCATCTAGGGGCCAACTATATATTTACAATACTTCTAAAAATTAGAAAAAAAATACAGTAGCTCTCTCCTGCAGTGCAATACTGATTCAGATAGCGTTGTAACGTAAACATACCCCTCTCAGTCTTGCCCAATTTTAAGGTCACTTGCCGCATATAGCATTTCCGCTCGTCACTGTCCAATAACCTAATTAAAATTCACAGCCGGATTAAATGACAAGTGTTCAAGAGCCGGCGTTTTAGTAGAAAAGTCCCAGGGTTCTGTTTTTACCATCTGCTCCTTACCACTGCCCACTTTGATGGTGACCTGAAGGTACATACTAAAAAAAAAAAACTTGAAAGCCTTTATCCCTGTTTTGATGGCACAGGCAAAGAAAAGAGAAAAGCTGTTCTTTTGATGATGGACGACTTAGAGCGGATGCTTCGGCTTAGCGGGGGGAGCTTTGAATGGTCTTTTCTATGAGACTGGAACTCTGTGTAATGACTGTGGAGGACAGATGGACCAGTGCAGTACAGGAGAACCTACTAGAACACGTGGTGTAAGTCTAGTATCAGTTACTCTGCACTAGGAACAATTTGTATACTTGCCACCAACAAAATTTACAGATTCTAATTTGCATGTTTCTACAGCGGTGCTTCAAAGTCTTTGAACTTTTCAGAATTTTCTATATTTCTGCATAAATTTGACCTAAATCAATAAGATTTTCCTACAAGTAGATTAGAGACAAAAAGACTGGTATACAAACCGATGTTTCTCAACAATATATATCAGAGCAAAGCAGATGGAAACAGGTTTTCTAGTTGCAAGGCCTTGGGAGGAACCTGCGGGTGGATACTATTTCTATTATGGAGACCAGATGATAGAACTGATGACTATTCTAGGCTAGACAGTGCTTCTCTTGATTTCTAGGAAAATATATGTGCAAATTGTGCAAAGTCTAACATCTGCTGGGAACAGATAAGCTTAGGATAGCTAAACTGAATAAATTTCCCGGAAACCAATAGGCGCATTGCCTGGTCTACAATACTGAGCACATGTACTTCGCATACTAGGGACTCGCCATAATGAGAAACAGTACCCGTTAGAAAACGCATATAGATTATTCGAGAAACAGGTTTGTATACTAGTCTCTCTTTCGACCACAAAAAAATTCAGCTTCATGCGATTCTGACCTTTTTTTTCCGAAATTTGGAATAAATCCCGAACCGATAGAAGCAATTCGCTCATCCTTAGTGGTTTCCTCCTATGAAGTGCTTGGTTCTGTTCCTTCCACAACACTTCTGTTGGATTAAGGACAGGACTTTGACTTGGCCATTCCAAAACTTTAACTTTCTTCTTCTTTTGTCCATTCTTTGGTAGAACAACTTGTGTGCGTCCAGTCGTTGTATTTCTGCATGACCCACGTTGTCTTGTAATCTTGCTCACGGAGAGATCTCCTGACATTTTCCTTTAGAATTTGCTGAGATAATTCGGAATTCATTCTCCCATTAATGCCGGCAAGCCGTCCTGGCCCAGATGCAAGAAAATAGGCTCAAACCATGATTCGACCACCACCAAATTTCACAGATGGGATAAGATGTATATGCTGGAATGTAGTATGTTCTATTCTGCAAACCTAACACTCCCCATTTAACCAAAAAGTTTTATCTTGGTCTCATTGCTGTAATATCCTTCTGTCTTATCTTTAGCAAACTGCAGATGAGCAGCAACGTTCTTTTTGGAGAGCCGCAGCTTTCTCCTTGCAATTCAGCCATGCAGACCAGTGTTGTTCAGTGTCCTCTTGATGGTAGACATTAGATCTGGAAAGGCCTTTAATTGCTTAGATGTTTCCTTGTGTTCTACTTCCTTTTTGGCCTCATGGACTATTACATACCATTCTCTTGGCAGGATCTTTGTTGGTCGACCACTCCTGGGAAAGGTAATAATGGTCTTGAATTTCTCCATTTGTACACAATGTGTCTGACAGGGGCGTAACTACCATAGCGGCAGACCATGTGACTGCTATGGGGCCCAGGGCAAGAGGGGGCCCAGTCTTAGTTGGGATTATCTCTTCTACTGGGGGTGAAAACTTTGTCAGGACTCTACCCTCTAAAGGAACAACTTTTAGCAAACGAGGCAGTGGAAAAATGGCCCAAGGTCATTGAAAAGGGTTTAGGCGGAAACCCTTCTGTCCTGTGTGGGGGGCCTGGTCTGATCCTTGCTATGGGGCCCTTATTTCTCCATGTACGTCACTGGTGTCTGACTGTGGATTGGTGAAGTCCAACTCTTTAGAAATGGTTTTGTAATCTTTCCTGGCCTGGTGAGTAGCAACAACTCCTCTTTTGAGGGCCACACAAATCTCCTTTCTCCATGATCCACAAATGTGTTCTGAAGATAAAGTTTAGATACCTGTTCTTTCCAATAAACAGGTTGACCACTCACACCTGATTGTCATCCCACTGATCGAAAACAATTTCACCATCACATTATCTGCTAATCCTAAAGGTTCACATACTTTTTGTAATCACAGTCATACGATATTGGATCATTTCCCTCAATAATATTAATATTTTTAACTAATTTGTTTGATTTATAGTTATCTTCATCTACTTTTAGGACTTTTAAGGTATAAAAAAATTCTGAAAGTTTCATAAACTTTCAAACACCACTGTAAGTGGTATTCAGTTTGACAGTTTCTAAGATAGAGGAAGGAGGAGGGGACATCAGCCGTAGATCTTTCTAATGAGATCATTGCAACCTTAGTGGAGTTGTGCAGTGCACAGATATTGATGATCTTCTATTATGCTGCGCTGCCTCTAAAAGCAAGATGACACACGTCATTTTGAAGTGGAAGCACTCCTCGGATGAGCGATGAACATCTTCAAACAGCTGATCCTCAGGTGTGCCAAGAGTTGGACCGCTGACCTAATATTAGCCGAGGATAGGTCATCAATATCTTTGCACTACACAACCCTTTTAATCCCTTCAGGATCGGCCTATTGTTCATGACACAGTGGGCAGAGTTGTGTAGTTCCCTGAAACAGCTGATCAGATATTGATGGTCTTTCCTGAGAAGAGGCCATCAACAGCAAAATCCTGGACAACCCCTTTAAGGGCCATACTTTTTATTTTTCTTCTTCACACGCCATAAGTAACTCTTTAGTTTTCCGTCAATGTAGAAAAGGCTCTGCTCGCAAGAAACAAGTTGTGTTTTTCAACTAAATTTTGGGGCACACAAGATTCATTGATTAGCTTTTTTGATTTTTGGGTGGTAAAAAAGAAAAAAAAAAAAAAAAAAATTTACACAGTATTTGGATTTGTTTTCTAGGTTCCGTTTTTACGGTGTTTACCGTGTAGTACAAGTGACATGCTTACCTCATTCTTGGGGTCAGTACGATTACGTTGATACAAAATTTATACAAGGTTTTATATTGTACTACTTGCAACAATAAAAAAAAAAAAAAAAAAATAGTTTTTGTGTCACCATATTCTGAAAACCATAACTTTTTCATTTTTGTACCAGTTTTTGGCATACAGTTGTCGCACGACCCCCTTTTTGCATGTCTGTATGACAATATTTTAACACACAGGCATTTTGCGCCACATTCAACACATAGGAATGTCGAGGGTGTGGCGGGGGTGTGATGGGACTTCGACCCTGATACATTCAGGAGTAAATGTTGGCGAAAAACTACTCCAGCCAGGCGCTTGCCTAGTTTTTCCACCAGATGTACAAACTGCCGATGGTGCACGTAATTTATGAAGGGGCGCATGTCTCTTCATAAATTAGGTGCATCTTCTGCCAGCAAAGCAGCACAGAAGACCTACGTAAAATGACACCCTTTGTGTTTCAATTCTTCATTAAGCTACTTTCACACTTGCGTTGTTAATTTCCGAGATTGAGATCCGGTAGAAGATCTCAAATTCTGGAATTAAACTGATCCATTTTGATTTCGCACATCACGAGGCATCCGTTCCGGTAGGATGCGGTCGTGTGAAATCAAAACGGAAAAAAAAAAAAAAAAAAATACATTGAAAGTCAATGGGCGAAGGATCCGATTTTTTAGGTTCACCACTGACAGTCATTGTTTTCTGCTGGATCTTGATGCGGCAAAACAACGCAAGTACCCTAAGGAAAAGTGAAATTTAGTAATTGTTCTACCGCTCCAATGCATAAAAGAAATTTTAAAAGTTAAATAGTCTTGATTTAAAGAAAAAAAAAAAAAAAAGTCTGTTTTGTGTAAACAGCTCCTTTGTAGTTCGATGTGTCTCTATGACTACAAATGCTGTATAGTCTGATCCTACCTGGGTCACTGCCAATGAAGAAAGAAAGAAGGAACATGTCTGCTAGAAGGGACCACACAGGTCTGATGAGGAGCTGTATACCTAACCATACACCTACATTAGGCTACTTTCACACTAGCGTTTTTGCCGTTCAGCAAAAAAGCATCCGTTACTGATAATACAACGTCTGCATTTGTTATGAACGGATCCGGTTGTATCATCTTTAACATAACCTAGATGGATCTGTCATGAACTCCATTGAAAGTCACTGGGACAGATCAGTTTTCTATTGTGTCAGAGAAAACTGATCTGTCCCCATTGACTTACACCATCTTTCTCCGCACCACATCGCGGACAGAAAAATGCTGCTTGCAGTGTTATTCTGTCCGCGATGGGGACTCAACCAAACGGAACGGAATGCATTCTTGTGCCCTCCATACACATTCATACATTCGGCTCGACCCAAGTGCCAGACATCTCTACTGTGGGGTTAACCTCCTGGGACAAGGGCGAAAAACAATATTATTCTCCAGATCCGCCTCTCACCCAACATTTACTGTTATGGAAGTTCTGAAAATAGCCGTGCGAGTGCACTCGGCTAGTATCGGAGCTCGAATATAGGTGGACGGAGGGTGGGTGCGATAGCTCTGCTGCTCTCCCGTCACTTCAGGAAACTCGTTCTGGAGACAGGAGTGGCTTTCAGAGGTGGGACTTGCAGCTGACATTGATGCCATATCTGAGATGGGAATACCTCTTTAACCCCCTAACTGTTTTTCCAGAGTGGAGCTCCATCAGTGGTAAAAGTAACTAACTGGAGGGGGGTGGGCCGCTTTAGATGCTGCTACCTCCTGAATGGCAGCAGCTAGAAACATGCATACTGGTCTTGTTTGAAAGCAGACATTCCAAGCTTTCAGACAATACCAAAATGACAGCAATATGTTCAGGACAGAGAAAGATATCAGTGATAGAAATCTGGATGCTGTGAATGCAGCTGAAAATGAAAGTAAAAAATAATTTCTAACAGTGATTTCTCCTCTGTTTCATGGACTTTAGCTGTGTTTTGGTCTTGTATGAAAGCCTGGACTGTCAGCTTTCAGACAAGACCAGCTGCATGTTTCTAGATACTACGATTGAGATATCACCATCTAAAGCAGCCCTCCCCCCTACAGTTACAGCTACTTTTCACACTGCCCGAGCTGGCAAAACAGTTAGGTGGTTAAAGCAGTGGTCTGACTCCCAAAGCAATTTTGATTATGGCCCAGAAAGTGATTAGCATAAAGAAAAACAGCCACTTACCTATTCACTGGCGCTCCATTCCTGCAACAAGGGTCCAACCCCCGCTGCTTATAGTCACCGAGTGGCACGTGACCTTAGGACTGCAAAAGGTGGACGTGATGATAGACGGGACGTCAAACGTTCAGTCCACATTTTTTTTCTCAAGCATGTCGATTATAGGGGTTGTGCCATGAAACATATTCTACATTTTTCAAACCAGCCCCTGGATCTGAATACTTTAGTAATTGGATGTAATTAAAAATTTTGTATAGTCACTGAGCTATTCAATAAAATGTATCGGTGTAGCGTCACCTGCTGTTTCTTCTATTTCTTGTCCCCCTCACTGAGGTGGTCGCACATGCTCAGTTTAAATCTTCAACTGCCACCAGCCATATCTTCTGCGACCATTACAGGGAGAGAGCTGCAGCAGAAAGCACACACCTCTTGAGCGGATAGGGAGAGGTGCAGCAGAAAGTGCATGCCCCCTGAGCTGTGACAGTTACAGGGAGAGAGCTACTGCAGAAAGGACACGCCCCTGAGCTGTGACAGTTACAAGGATATGGCTACTGCTGAAAGGACACGCCCATTGAACTTTGATCTAGCAGAGCAATTGGAGCAATGAATTTGGAGATCTCTGGATCCATGTGAGGTACAGGGCTGGTTCTAGCTTTGTTAGAAAGAGATTGTCATGTTCTATATGATGTCTGATTTTCAATTTTTACATCATTCACGGCGTAACCCCTTTAAGAGCGTATAAAGAAGAACGCAAGGAGAGAACAGGCGGGAATCATTGCATATAAATTCTTTATTTTTTTAATATTTAAATATAAGATGCCGATAAGCGTCCACACGTCTCTGAGGTACAAAAAGGGATTTAAATAAAGTGGAATTACCAGAAACGCCAATCAGAAATTAAAAAAAAAAAAAAAGGCACGTCATGAGATTATTAATATTAAGAATAAAAAAATCTGCTCAGGACACCGGCGGCCTGGACCCTGATAGATAAAACCGAGGCTGGATTATTAATATTGCTTTACATTTAAAAAGTCAGACAAAATAAAGATCGCTCTCTGTTCCATAATAATATAGATATATACATCAAAAAATAGAATTCTAGGAAGGCTTTGGATCGACGCGATTAAAATAAAAAAAAAAATCCTATATAAATGTGCATGTGTCTTTATTGTAAGGAGAGACCCGGGGGTTGCATTTATCTTAAATAGCCATGGTACCTGCAAAGAAAAAAGTAAATAAATGAAATATGAAGAGAATACATTTTACAATGGTTATATATGGGGTTATTGGGGGCAGAACCACGCAAGTGTGAAAAAAGAAAAAAAAAAAAAATATATATATATTAGAAAATGTCACTTTCACAGTGGCATAAGGGATATTGGAGGCAGAACCACATAAAACTGTAGAAAAATAAAAATAAATAATAAGTCTGAATGGGTTGCACAAACAGCGCCACTTTTGTCTGTGGCTGTGTCTGGTATTGCAATTCTTTCAGTTTAAAGGGGTTTTCCAGGATTTTACTACTGATGACCTATCAATATCTGATTGTTGGGGGTCCGACACCCAGGACCCCCACGATCAGCTATTTGAGAAGGTACTGGTGCTCCTGTGAGTGCCGCTACCTTCTCCATGCTTACCAAGCACAGCGCCGTACATTATATAGTGGCTGTCCTTGGTATTGCATTCAAGTGAATGGGGCTGAGCCGCTCCTAGGCCACGTGACCGATGAGCGTGACATCACTGGCCTAGGAAAAGCTGAGAGAAGGGAGCAGGGCTCACAGGAGCGCCGGTACCTTCTCAAACAGCTGATCAGCGGAGGTCCCGGGTGTCGGACCCCCACCGATCAGATACTGGTAGCCTATCCTGAGGACAAGTCATCAGTAGTACAATCCCGGAAAACACCTTCAACTGTTTACCACCACTCTGCATTCTACAATTTCCTTGCAATGTCATAGCCTAGGTTCAGGCTATATTAAAATAGATAATTAAAATCACCACTAGGGGGAGCTAATGTGGTTTATTATTTGCTTAAAGGGAACCTGTCATCAACTTTATGCTGACCTCACAGAGCACAGCATAAAATAGTGACAGAAATGCTGATTTCAGCTGTTTATTACTCATATGGGGTCATTTATCAAACTGGTGTAAGGTAGAACTGGCTTAGTTGCCCATAGCAACCAATCAGATTCTACCTTTCATTTCTGACAGCTCCTTTGGAAAATGAAAGGTGAAATCTGACTGGTTGCTATGGGAAACTAAGCCAGTTCTCCTTTACACCAGTTTGATAAATGACCCCAATAAGCTATAAGTAAGTGGTTGCTGAGAACCAGCATCATAATCATTACAGCCCAGGCCTTGAAAAGAGTCAAATCTACCTGAGAAGAGTCCTGGTTATTCACAATCTCCTGCTCTCCTCATCCATCTGCTGATGATTGGCAGTTCTCTCCTAGAGAGAAAGGGAGAAAACTAAGTAGAAGACTGTCAGTCATCAGCAGGAGTGCAGGGAGAGCAGGAATTCATGAATAACCAGGACTCTTCTCAGGTGGCCGGGACTCTTCTCCAGGCCTAGTCTGCAATGATTGTGATGTTGGTTCTCAGCAACCACTTACTTTTAACTTATAAATGACAGACCGCTGAAATCGACTCACCTGTCTCTACTTTATTCTGCTGTTAGTATGGGCAGCACAATGTTGATGACAGGTTCCCTTCAACCCTTACACTCCCAGTGGCGTACATGTACGGCACTGGGGCGATGCGGGCACATGGCGCCCGCTTGCAAGTGCGGCGGGCGTCATGGCCGGCAAGTCTATGCTGTTTCTAACAGCAGAGACTTGCCGCTACTTACTTGATCGGCGGAGTCTTGCTGGGCGGTTAGATGCCGTGATCACGGCATCTAGTTGCGTCTGAACCCGGAAGCATTCGCTTCCGGGTGGTGTACAAACACCTCGTGTGGCCAATCGGGGTGTCTGTACACCATATGAAAACTAATCCTCGCTGGTGAGGATTACAGTTTTCAAACTGCAATTCTTATTCTGGCCACTAGATGGCAGGCCAGGATAAGAAATTAGCAATTCTTGGATTTATCCGAGTCTAGAAAATCCCTGATTGCTCATAAAGAAAAAAAAAGCCACAATATATAAGCCCATATTTGAGCTTTCAAATAGTAAAAAAAAATGTTAAAAAATATATAAAAAATAAAAAAAAGATATAAAAGTTCAAATCACCCCCCTTTCCGTATAATTAAAAAATAAATACCTAAATAACAATAAATATAGACATCATGGGTATCACCGTGACTGAAAACGCCCGGACTTTTAAAATATAAAAAGAAAAAAAAAACAATACGGCGAATTGTGTGGCGGAAAAAAGCGTCTAAATGGCGATTTGCCTGTTTTTGTTGCTCTTTTTTTCTAAAAAAAATTAAATAAAAAGTGATCAAAAAGTCATACACACCCCAGAATGGTATCAATAAAAACTTCAGATCGCCCCGCAAAAAATGAGCCCCTATACAGCTCTGTGCACATAAATATCAAAAAGTTATAGGGGTCAAGATATGACAAGGAAAAAAAAAAAAAGGGCAACTTTCTAATTATTTTATCACTATCAAAACGCAGGAAAAACTATACATATTAGGTATCACCGGATTCGTACTGACCAGTAGAATGAAATTAACGGGTCAGTTTTAATGCACATCGAACGCTGTAAATAAGAAACCCGTAGAACTGTAGCGAAATAGCGCTTTTTTTGCAATTTCACCTGATTTGGAATTTGTTTCCCGCTTCCCACTACACCATATGCAATATTAAACAAGCCCTCATACAGCTATGTGAACAGAAAAATAAAAGCGTTATGGCTGTTTGAAGGCAGGGAGCGCAAAACAAAAATGCATAACCGGAAAAACCTCTGGGAGTGAAAGGGTTAAGGGAGAATTTCAGACCAGTGCTCAGAGAGCTCCCCTAGTGGTAGCTGTAGGAAGCCAGGATTTGTATATTTCAATCGCACGACTGTGTGAAGCGTAGTGACTAAATCCCATGAGCCATAAAGGACCTTCCGACATTCCAAAGTCACATGGCTTTGAAGCAGAGTCCAGTCCATTATAAATATAAATGGATCATATAAAGATGACACAACCCCTTTAATTAAGCATAGGAGACATATCGTTAGGATATGCCACCAATGTGTGGTAGGTGTGGGTCCCACCTCTGGGACCCACCTCTATCTCTAGAACGGAGCCAGCAAAGTGAAGGAGAGCGGACTGCGCATGTGCCGCCACCCTCTCTTTCTTTGTGTGGGAGTGCTGAAAATAGCCACGCACGGCCACCGCTCCAGTCACTTTTGTGGAGCTCAAGAAATAGCTGCCTATTTTTGACAGTCCCGTAGAATCTAATGGAGGGTAGCATTGCATGCGCCGTCCGCTCTCCTTCATTTTGCTGCCTCAGTTCTAGAGATAGGTGCAGGTGCCAGAGGTGGGACCCACCCCTATCAGACATTGGCGACATATCCTAGCAAAACGCTTGTGATGACATAGCCCCTTTAATCAATGCTTGTGAATTGGTGTGGAGTTCTCCCCAGATGTAATTAAAGGGGTTCTCCAGGAACAATTTAAAATGGCCGCCAGCAGCCTGTCCTAGACTGTGAGCAGGACTGGTTGCCACCACTTGCAGAGCAGCCTAGGAGGGTGAGGGGGCTGACTACACACTGCGCTGCTGTACAATGGATGGTGATGATGTGATCCTGCCTACGATATGCCATCATGGCTGAGCAGCCTGACAGGACCGCTCACCAATATGTAACATAAGCAAGTGCCAGAGCGTAGTGTGCAGTAAGGCACCATCCCCTCACCACCCCCACCCCCCTAGGCCGCTCTGCAAGTGGAGACAACCAATCCTGCTCACATTCTAGGACAAGGTTGCTGGTGGCCATTTTAAATCATTCCTGGAAAACCACTTTAAGCCTAAAGGGGTCCTCCTATTTTAGCTCTATGGGATATGTAACACATATTATGTGCTCTTACCAGACAGAAAATTATGTTTCCATAGTACTCTCTGTGTCACTTTCAGTTTCTGCGCTTCGTGCAAGTATGTCGGCCATCAGTGCCTCTTCTAATTTCTTTCGAACGTGTTGCACTCGCTCCTCCTGTTTCCTGAAACACACAACATAAGACAGGAGATATGTGGGAAAAGCTAAAAAATATATACAGTACAGACCAAAAGTTTGGACACACCTTCTCATTCAAAGAGTTTTCTGTATTTTCATGACTATGAAATTGTAGATTCAGACTGAAGGCATCAAAACTATGAATTAACACATGTGGAATTATATACCCCTGCTGCAGATCTAGACACCGGCCTGAGCTTACCCCATCTACAGGGTCAGTAATGTGCATCAGAAGCCACAGATACTTGCTACTTGTCAAGCTCTGCTCTTGCATTGGCCCGTATGGTTCACATGAGCGCTGCTGGCCAAATCAGGGGCAGAACGGAGGGTCTTGGGCTACCAAATTAACAGTATGCATCAGGTAGTCTGAGAGGCGGTGTGGGCATGTAGGATGGTGAAAGAGGAGCCTAGATTGGCGGATCCACAGCTAAATAAAGCAAACATGTACATACATTACTTATCCTGTACTGATCCTGAGTTACATCCTGTATTATACTCGAGAGCTGCACTCACTATTCTGCTGGTGGAGTCGCTGTGTACATACATTACTTATCCTGAACTGATCCTGAGTTACATCCTGTATTATACTCCAGAGCTGCACTCACTATTCTGCTGGTGCAGTCACTGTGTACATACATTAAATTACTTATCCTGTACTGATCCTGAGTTACATCCTGTATTATACTCCAGAGCTGCACTCACTATTCTGCTGGTGCAGTCACTGTGTACATACATTACTTATCCTGAACTGATCCTGAGTTACATCCTGTATTATACTCCAGAGCTGCACTCGCTATTCTGCTGGTGCAGTCACTGTGTACATACATTACATCCTGTATTATACTCCAGAGCTGCACTCACTATTCTGCTGGTGGAGTCGCTGTGTACATACATTACTTATCCTGTACTGATCCTGAGTTACATCCTGCATTATACTCCAGAGCTGCACTCACTATTCTGCTGGTGCAGTCACTGTGTACATACATTACTTATCCTGTACTGATCCTGAGTTACATCCTGTATTATACTCCAGAGCTGCACTCACTATTCTGCTGGTGCAGTCACTGTGTACATACATTACTTATCCTGAACTGATCCTGAGTTACATCCTGTATTATACTCCAGAGCTGCACTCACTATTCTGCTGGTGCAGTCACTGTGTACATACATTAAATTACTTATCCTGTACTGATCCTGAGTTACATCCTGTATTATACTCCAGAGCTGCACTCACTATTCTGCTGGTGCAGTCACTGTGTACATACATTACTTATCCTGAACTGATCCTGAGTTACATCCTGTATTATACTCCAGAGCTGCACTCGCTATTCTGCTGGTGCAGTCACTGTGTACATACATTACATCCTGTATTATACTCCAGAGCTGCACTCACTATTCTGCTGGTGGAGTCGCTGTGTACATACATTACTTATCCTGTACTGATCCTGAGTTACATCCTGTATTATACTCCAGAGCTGCACTCACTATTCTGCTGGTGCAGTCACTGTGTACATACATTACTTATCCTGTACTGATCCTGAGTTACATCCTGTATTATACTCCAGAGCTGCACTCACTATTCTGCTGGTGCAGTCACTGTGTACATACATTACTTATCCTGTACTGATCCTGAGTTATATCCTGCATTATACTCCAGAGCTATACTCCCTGTTCAAGTAATGTAAACTATCGGGTGCTGGGGATGACTGACTTACCAACAAGCCACTGTGCTATTGTCAGGGTTTTTAGATAAAAGGGCAAGTGGTCAACAAACTGCATTATAGTCCAGAGCTGAATTCACAATTCTGTGTCCATCAGAACTAAAGATTACAGCAAGTATTGCAACATATGGATTTGCATTCATAACTGGAGGAATACTTAAAAGCACATAGCCAAGAACAGTCCAGCAGAACTGTAAATGCAGCTGTGGAGCAAAGAATCAGTACCTGGTGACTAAAGCTAAGTTTTTACAATATAGTTCACACTTTATATGTACGTCATACATAGAGTATGTACTTCGAATCTTTAATGGGCAGTCTGTCAGCAGTCTTGACCATGCAAAACTGCTGACAGCATTAGATTAATATGAAGCGTGAATATGAAGTTTTATTCTGCAACGTTCTGCTCCTGCAAGTGCTGAAGTGCTGTCTGCATTGAGCTGCTTCACAGCCCCTCCCCTCTGCACTGTGAGAGCTGGACTGGTCTCCCCGTTGGATGCTACAGCTGTCACTCAGAGCAGAGGGGAGGGGCTATGAAGCAGCTCAATGCAGAGAGCACTTCATAGTGGAGAACAAAACTTCATATTCACACTACTCCTGATAATAAAAGCTCCATAAAAAGTACGTTTGTCCTGCCGTCCCCAGCCCCTACCTAGCGCTGCCAGCAGTCTTGCATGCTCAAAACTGCTGACTGACTCCCTTTAAAAACAAATGCCGTTTTTGATAACCGATTTCTACACTGGAGATGTCAGAACTGTATAAATTTCCTCATCATCCCGAGTACTGTGCAGACAGCCCGAAAGACTGAAATCTGAGAATATCTGTGACGCACCGCGGGGCAGGCTGATGGCGCGCAGACTACCAAGATCCACGATCAGTCACCGACAGAGTTTGAACTCCTGAGATGAAACTCCAGGGACGTCTCCGGAGGACTTGGCAGAACAAAGGATTCGCAAAACGGCCCCTTCAAGCGAGATTTGTAGCGCTGGGCGAGCATCATTAATTTATTGATTAAACGACCTGCCTGCATTAAATCCTAATGAGCAGAGGCTTTCACACAAACTGCTTATCTGCGCAGTCCTGAGCGCAGCAAGGAGAAGACAGCACAGAACCGGCACACTCAACGCACCAAGCTTAACCCCTTAAAGTCCAGGCTTTCAGAACAGATTTTTTTTTTGACTCGCCGCTTTCCAAGACATGTAACTTTTTTTTCTTTTTTTTTATTTTCTCACTGACAGCTATATGGCAGATTGAATTCTGTAGTGTTTTTTTTTTTTGTTTTTGTTTTTTTTTTAGGACGAAGAGGATTTTTTTTTTTTTACAGTTCTGGGGAACTTATAACTTTACAATTCATTCTTGCAATTCTAAATCCAAATTTTTTTCACCTCTGACCATGCTACAGAGGTATCAGTTTTTATCTCATGTTTTATAACTTTTGGACAGCAAAAACATTTTTTTTAATGGAGGAAAAAAAAATTCTCTTCAGAAAATTTTTCTTTAAAGGGGTTGTCCCAAGAAAAATATTCTACAGTTTTATAACCAGCACCTGGATCTGAATCATTTAGTAACTGAATGTAATTAAAAACTATAAGTATAGCCACTGAGTTATTCAATATAATGTATCTGTATAGCGCCACCTGCTGTTTGTTTTTTTCTCATTTCTCTGTCCTGCTCACTGAGAAGGCCGCACATGCTCAGTTTCATCCTTCAACTGCCTCCTGAGCTGTGATAGGGAGACCTCAGACACGCCCCCTGAGCTTGATAGGGAGACCTCAACACGCCCCGGACGTGAAGGGAGACTCAGACCGCCCCGGAGCTGTGATAGGGAGACCTCAGACACGCCCCCGGAGCTGTGATAGGGAGACCTCAGACACGCCCCCGGAGCTGTGATAGGGAGAGAGACTCTCGAGACACGCCCCCGGAGCTGTGATAGGGAGACCTCAGACACGCCCCCGGAGCTGTGATAGGGAGACCTCAGACACGCCCCCGGAGCTGTGATAGGGAGAGACCCGGATAGGGAGACCTCAGACACGCCCCCGGAGCTGTGATAGGGAGACCTCAGACACGCCCCCGGAGCTGTGATAGGGAGGAGAGCCCCGAGCCTCAGACACGCCCCCGGAGCTGTGATAGGGAGACCCGAGACACGCCCCCGGGATGCTGTGAATAGGGAGACTCAGACACGCCCCCGGAGCTGTGATAGGGAGACCTCAGACACGCCCCGGAGCTGTGATAGGGAGACCCGAGACAGACGCCCCCGAGCTGTGATAGGGAGACCTCAGACACGCCCCCGGAGCTGTGATAGGGAGACCTCAGACACGCCCCCGGAGCTGTGATAGGGAGACCTCAGACACGCCCCCGGAGCTGTGATAGGGAGACCTGAGACACGCCCCCGGAGCTGTGATAGGAGAGACCTGTGAGACAGACGCCCCCGGAGCTGTGATAGGGAGACCTGTGTGAGAGGACCTGAGACCCCCGGAGCTGTGATAGGGAGACACGCCCCCGGAGCTGTGATAGGGAGACCTGAGACACGCCCCCGGAGCTGTGATAGGCCTGAGACTTGAGCCTGAGACAATCGTGATAGGAGAGCAGAAAATACACTCCCCTTGAGCTGTCAACTTGATATAAATCTAGCAGAACAATGAATGTGGAGATCTCTGGATCCATGTGAGGTACAGGGCTGGTTCTACCTGCATAGTCTGAACATGGCAGCACTGATTGGATAGAGTGAGTCTGTGCAGGTACACACTCCCAACTGGTTACCTCCCCTCTGTACACTTACTGCAGACTGCTAGCAATTCATTCATAACTTCTAGTAGAAATAATAAAGGAATGGCACAACATAGAGACATAAGAATAGATGTTCCAGAATTGTTATTACATGGAGAATGCATGAAGCTATTAATACAGGCGTGTCAGGAGGGGTGAGAGGTCCTCTTTAAGTTGTCACTGGTGCCAGAAACTACACAGAAGACTGAGCTGAAAGCAGACTATTGCGTCCACTATCAGGGGCTCGCAGTCGAAGTTGGGCAGCAGTACACAAGGGCAGGAAACTATACTATGGAGACTTCTGTCCACTGTAGTTTTCGGTGCCGACCCAAAACAGCTGCTCGGTGGGGATATCTGTCGTCAGGCCTCAGTGATCGGATACTAACGACCTATCCTGAGGACGACCTATCCATAACCATCTAATGGTGGGTTTACACGGGCCGAGGAGCAGACAATTCCTTCCTGACAACTGGCTGCTCGTTCAGTGGGGGGTGAAGCTGCTGTGATCCCTTGTCCGCATACGGCGGCATTGTTTCTGGGCAGCAGATGGCTGTCTAGACAGAACGACCTGCTGCCCAGAAATGATCATTTACTTGCCTGCACAAATGACAGTTGAACGTGAGTTTCGATTGTTCATCGGGTGATCGTCTGCACCTTTAGACAGGCGGATTGTAGTTTGCAGACGAGCGTTTGTAGTCCTTGATAATCTTCCCAACAATCGAGCCGTGTAAACCAACCATAAGTCCTGGAAAACCCTTTAAAGGCAATTTTTCTTTTTTTACTATTGCATTATACTTATTTTGACCTAAAAATCACTTTTTCAATTGGTCTTTATTAAGTATATGGAATCCTTTTTTCTGTACAGAGCTGAGAAGCTGTACTAGCTGCCTGTAGATTTTTTCTCAATTCAGTCATCTGAGGAGCAGACGGACTCCTTATCTCTGCTTTCTGATCTTATAAACACTCATTAAAGCTCAATCCTTACCTTACTGATAAGAATGTGGCTTAAATAAGTGTTTATGACCTCTCAGTAGTGTATAGATAAGGGTTATTAGATGACAGGCACAAAGTGAAAGTGAAAGTACCAGTCACCCAGCTAGACAAACAGTTAACCCTTTGTGACTGAACAGCTCAATATTTTTAATGAAGACCAATTGAAAATATGATTTTTAGCCAAAAATAAGTTAAATGCAATCAAAAAAAAAAAAAAATTGACTCCAAAAAGGTGTACATAGCCTTTAAGGGCTGATTCAAACGACCGCGTTTGGTCCGGAAAACAGGGAGAGTGTGTCGTCTGCATCTCCCGGACTGGCCGTGGCTTCCCTGATCCATAGTGATTTATGATACAGTCAGTTCCTACCCGATTGTGGGTCTGTTGTACTGTGTCCCATCATCATGTAGACCCACGGTCAGACAGGAACTGACTGTATTATAAATCATTTCGGATCAGGGAAGCTGTGGTCGGTCCGGAAGATGCGGCTGATACACGGGCCGTGTTTCCCGGACGGAGCATGGTTGTGTAAATCAGTGCTAACAGCTGGAATGTTGAGAGTGGTAGTTTACCCACTGCAGATAGAAGTTCTCGGCTATATTTTCTGGTGGAGGATACTGTGACTGCAGACTATCACTCCCAGGCAGATGAGGGGAAAGTCCACACAGACCAGTTACACCAGTTACAACCAGCAGAGGTTTGGCTTTTATGAAGCCAGGATTCTTCCCTGTGTCTCCTCACACAATATCTCTTTCTTCATTTAGAAGACGCCGGGGAGATTCTCTCTCTCGACCAAAAGCATTTTTACGACCTTTCCGACGCCCTTTCAGCTCCTACGACATAAAACTTTCTGATTCCAGCCGCGTTTCCGCATTCTTAGTACTGGAGGGGTGTAAATCTGACGACTGATGGATCGGCTGGATAATGCTCCCGTTAAGGGGGGGATGCATCACCGAAAGGCAGGGGAGACGTTCGCCTTCGAGGATATTATATTGCGCAGGCTGTCACTGCTGTGGTAGCGGCGTGGGCTGTACGCTTGTGAGAACGGCGGATTTTTATCTTCAGCATTTTGAGGGATAATAGAAATTTACATAGGGATATTAGGAAAATGGTATGAATTTGTGCGCTTGGCCGAACAGCAAGATAAAACCAGATCAGAGAGAATTACTCGTCACTGCCACCTGGTGGACGCATTGCAGAATACCTCTCCCTATACAATATACAGCGATCAGCCAGGAAGCAGAAGTAACGGGCAAGAGTCCGAGCTCTGAAAAGGGGTAAATTGGGACGACTACAGCACCTCCGAAATGGCCGGTCTTGTGGGGTATGTTTCTGGTAAGTAGTGGTTAGTACCTACCAAAAGTGGTGAACGGGTGACAAGGTCATGGGCACCCAAGGCTCACTGATACATGTAGGCGGTAAAGGCTAACCCACACGGTCTTATCCCATAAAAGTGAGACTGTTGGCGACATGGCAGACTGGTCAGAGTGCCCACGCTGCCCCCAGTGCACCATGGAAAGTGACTACGACTACACTAGGCACCTGAGCATCAGAAGTTAACCATGGAGCAATGGAAAATGAAATCGGCCTGGTCTGAGGAATCATGTGTTATGTCATGTGGACAGCTGGGTGCGTGTGCGTCACTTACCTGGGGAAGGGATGGCACCAGGATGCCCTACGGGCAGAAGACAAGCCGGTGCCCTGATCAATGTTTTGCTGGGAATCATGTGACACATACCACCTTCCTAAACACTGTACAGACACCTACCCCTTCATGGCAGTGGTGGAAGTGCCCGCTATCCGCAGGATAACGCCCCGGCCACACAAGGACTGTTCAGGAATTGCTTGAGGAACGTGGCTCCAAATTCCTCAGATCTCATCATCAAGCATCTATGGAGGCCACACCGAGCGACTTACAGGATCTAATGTCTTGTGCCAGATACCACAGGACATGCCTCGATGGGTCGGAGCTGTTCTGGCACAAAGAAGCGGACCAATACCTACCAATATTAGGCAGGTGGCTTTAAAGGGCATCTGTCAGCAGTTTTGTCCCTATGACACTGGCTGACCTGTTACATGTGCACTTGGCAGCTGAAGACATCTGTGTTGGTCCCATGTTCATATGTGCCCGCATTGCTGAGAAATATGATGTTTTAGTATATGCAAATGAGCCTCTAGGAGCAACGGGGGCGTTACCATTACACCTAGAGGCTCTGCTCTCTCTGCAACTGCCACGACCTCTGCACTTTGATTGACAGGACCAGGCAATGGAAACATCATCACACCTGCCTGGTCCTGTCAATTAAGAACACAGCAGTTGCAGAGAGAGCAGAGCCTCTAGGTGTAAGGGTAACGCCCCCGTTGCTCCTAGAGGCTCATTTGCATACATTAAAACATCATTTTTCTCAGCAATGTGGACACATATGAACATGGGACCAACACAGATGCCTTCAGCTGCCAAGTGCACATGTAACAGGTCAGCCAGTGTCATAGGTACAAAACTGCTGACAGATGCCCTTTAATGTTCCGGATGGTCGGTGTATACACTACTAGAGTGAAGCATGGACGTCTACTATAAATGTCATAGGTAATGGGAAATGTCTATACTCACAGGACCGGACTGCGTGCACTCACACCTTCAATATAAACACTACGCACCTACTATACATAAAGTGCACCCAACCGTACACACGACAGCCTCTAAATCCGCGCACAAGGAAGAAAAGTGCCCCTCCCCCCTCGATACATCCTGCACCCCCCGTGAGCTCAGGACTGCATGCACTGTGGCCCCATGGGGTATCACGCCCCTTCTCCCCTAGGTTAGCCCCTCCCCCATCGAGTCCTTACCTGATATCCTCGTCTGTGACTATGAAGGCTTTGCAGAGCGGCTGCGATGTGTTTAACCAGACGGACGGGTTTTTCTCTACGGCTGCGGAAAGTTGTCCTGTGATTGGCGCGGAGCTGGTGTGCAGGGCGCTGGCGATGGCGGCAAGGAGGGTGTCTTCACTGTTTCCTGGGCCGACCGCTATGGCGAAAGAACACATTTCATCAAGCACAAGGTTAAATCTTACCGCAATGCAAATCTACAGTAACTTACCGTACAGTAAGTGAACGGGGCGCCCAAAACCTCATCTACAGGTAGCAGAAAAAATAAATCCGCACGGAAATCAGTCCATGCTCATTCCTGTGCCGAAAACAGCAGATTTACAACCAGAGTGAACTCTGCAATGAATCCACAATAGGTAACACATGGATTTAAGACCTCTGCTAGCTGTCAATGAATGGGAGTATTGTGGTTTACCTCCAGAGGGTAGAAACATGTACAGACCTAGTACTTCTCACAGCAGAGGGGTTGTTGCAACTGCATCCAGTCTAATGGAACTCCACTACGGATGTATTCATACTTCATACCAAACCACAGGAAATGGCGGTAAAACTGCTTGAAGTTCCTCCCGTGCGGTTTTAAAGGGATTCTGTCACTTAGGTTTAGCCTGTAGAGCTGAGGACATGGGCTGCTAGATGGCCATAGCCCCTCCACCATATACATGTGCCTTTATTTAGTCAAAAAAATTTTTTTATACATATGCAAATGAGGCTTCTAAGGAGCCCAAGGGGCGGTTACCAACATTTCTGGAGCCCAGCCGCGCCCACTGTGAAGGAGCCCAGCACCGCCCCGCATTCTCCGAATCTCCTCCTTGCTCCCCCGATGTCACAGACAGAGCGCCGTAATCCCGCGCGTGCCAGTTTGTGCATGCAGCGTTCGTTCCATGATGCCAATGCCAACACAGGGAAGGAACACTATGCTGGCACGGACATGCGTCATACTCGCGCATGCGCGAGATTACATCGCTCTGAGTGTGTGACGTCGGGGGAGCAAGGAGGAGATTCGGAGGATGCGGGGCAGTGCTGGGCTCCTTCAGAGTGGGCGCAGCTGGGCTCCAGAAATTTTGGTAACCGCCCCTTGGGCTCCTTATAAGCCTCATTTGCATATTATAAAATCTTTTTTTTTTTTATGACTAAATAAAGGCACACAGGAGGAATGAGCAATGTATATTGTGGACGGGCTACGGCCATCTAGCAGCCCATGTCCTCAGTTCTATAGGCTAAACTTAGGTGACAGAATCCCTTTAATTCTGCTTTTTACCTAACATAAAGGGGCTCTCTGGGAATAAGGACATTTTAGTAAGTGCCCACAGGCTGCCTCCCTAAGCCGTGGATTCATACTTACCTGCCCCCAGCCGCTCTGGTTCTTCGTGCTTCCTCCGCTGCGTCCATATTCTGCTCCCTGCACTGTTGACATCGGAGTTAGCAAGAACATAGTTACAAACTCCGCTGCAGCCAATGACTGGCTTCAGCAGTGAAGTGCTGCTTTTGGGGGCGGGGACTGGAACATGGACACAGCGGATGCAGCGTGGAGGACCGGAGCAGGTAAGTATGAATGTTCAGCTTAAAGGGGTATTCCCATCTCGGACAATGGGGGCATATCGCTAGGATATGCCCCCATTGTCTGATAGGTGTGGGTCCCACCTTTGGGACCTGCACCTATATCCAGAACGGAGCAGGGAGCTCTGTGCCTGGGTTTCCCGGGGTCCGGCCACCGCAGCTCCCTGCTGCACTCATAGAAATGAATGGGAGCGCACCGCGCAAGCGTGGCCACCACTCCCATTCATTTCTATGTAGGCGACCCCACAGAAATGCATGGAGGGCGGCTGTGCATGCGCAGTGCACCCTCCTTCTCTTTTTGGAGCCTCATTCTCCATATAGGTGCTGACAATGGGGGCATATCCTAGCAATATGCCCCCATTGATTGAGATGGGAATACCCCTTTAAGGAGGCCGGCTGTGGGCACTTACTAAAATGGCCATAATCCCAGAGAACCCATTTAGGCGTGCTTTCATATACCGAGGTCATGATGCACAGCAAAGAAGGCATGCGTTTTAGGGTCCATTCACACGTACGCTTAAGGAGTCTGCATTCATTTCAACGGGGCCGCAAAAGATGCGGACAGCACATCGCGTGCCATCCGCATCTGCACTTCCGTTCTGCGGCCCCAGAAAAAAATAACGCATGTCCTATTCTTCTCCGCAGCCACAGACAAGAATCGGCATTTCTATCATAGAGCCGGCCATGTGTGGGCCGCAAAATGCGGAACACACATGGCCGGTGTCCGTGTTTTGAGGATCCGCAATTTGCGGACCACAAAACAGTTGCTGACACGTGAATGGACCCTTAACTGGCAACTGCAATGGATGTTCTTATATTGGCGAAAAACTAAGGCTCTGACCGCCATTAAAAATATTAGTACAGTATTTTCCTCAAAGGCGGACATTCACTTAAAGGGGGTTCTCTTGTGAATAACATTCATCAGCGGCTGATGGTATCAGGAGGAACCTGCCTGCTGCCTAGTGACTGGTGGAGTCGGTGTGCAGACCTACCTTGCAGACCCTTAGGAAGCTCCATGGACTTTATGACTTGTTCCGTTACATCCGAGGCACTCAGTCCTTGTAACCTCTTCTCCCAGAAAAGCTGGAAAGGGATAAAAAGGATGGAAAATGATAAAACAGCAGCAGGCCGAAAGGTGTACAAGAGTGTGACCGGTGTATGGCCTACAGATGTTTATGGGTTCCAGGAGTGGCACCCCTAACCCCCGTCCTGCCTGGTGATTGGAGAGGTGGTTGTTACCATGTGCAGAGGGGTCTCCATCATCCTCTATGGGAATTATGGAATTCCCATAGAGTGCAGGCCAGTCCACTGCTCCGCGGCGAGGGGAGTGCGCAGGCCAGTCCACTGCTCCGCGGCGAGGGGAGTGCGCAGGCCAGTCCACTGCTCCGCGGCGAGGGGAGTGCACAGGTCAGTCCACTGCTCCGCGGAGAGGGAGTGCACAGGTCAGTCCACTGCTCTATGGGGCAGTAGTGCGCAGGTCAGTCCACTGCTCGTAGAGAGGGAGTGCGCAGGTCAGTCCACTGCTCCGTAGAGAGGGAGTGCGCAGGTCAGTCCCACTGCTCCGTAGAGAGGGAGTGCGCAGGTCAGTCCACTGCTCCGTAGAGAGAGAGAGTGCACAGCAGGTCCGTAGTCCACTGCTCCGTAGAGAGGGAGTGCACAGGTCAGTCCACTGCTCGAGAGGGAGTGCACAGGTCAGTCCACTGGGAGTGCACAGGTCAGTCCACTGCTCCGTAGAGAGGGAGTGCACAGGTCAGTCCACTGCTCCGTAGAGAGGGGTCAGTGCACAGGTCAGCTCCACTGCTCCTAGAGAGGGAGTGCACAGGTCA
>ONZH01016661.1:0-13447 GCA_900303285.1 Rhinella marina
TAAAAAATGATAGCCTCCTTTTGAAATACACGTCAATTTTAGTACACAACCTTGTGTTTGACTACTTTTTCATTGAGTTATCTGACAAACACCCTTCATAACCATATATGTAGAAAGAAGGTGTTTACCCTACCATTTTATGTAAACATTCCAATTAACGTATATATTCTGATTTGTTGTGATCAAAATCACCACTACTCTGTTATGAGTACCTCCCTATGTTCAATTAGTAACTGCTAAAGATGTACCATTATCAGGAATTAACCCCCATTGGGGACTGAGATGGATGTGTGAGGAACTATGCATATTACCCAATATGTGAGTTTTAAACATCACATCAAAGTGAAACCTATGTATGCAGCGATATGAATTAATGTTAACTCCCATCAGGGATCAAAGGGGTTAATATTAAAATCGCAACTTACTGAATAATATAGATGGTTCAATTACCACCATACAAAACCTGATGATCATATGGGCAGGCACTCCTAGGAACAGGGAAACATTATAAGGGCATACAGATACAGGAAGCTTGCCGGGGATGCGTAGTGAGGTCCCCATGGTTACAGGCACACCTCCACAGCGTGTCACTTTCTACACGTGGGGAGAGCAGCACGCGGGCCCGGGAAGGTGGATGGCGTTCCCGCGGACCTCCTTTCTCCCTCCCCCAGCACAAGGCACATGCGTCATTAGGAGGAGGAGCCATAGGTATTTAAGACAGGTAATTGCATTTATTCCTCGCCACTGCCATACACAGTATGCTGCCACTAACTCCCTAAAAAAACAATAATGGGGAAATGCATCAGAGTTTTATAGGGAGCATAAGAGAAGGGTTTTTATAGCCAGGTCCGAGGTTCCTGTGGCTGGGGGACGCCCTTATCAGGGTGAGTGCTCCGACATCAGCCTGTTAGCTTATCCCCCTGCATCAAGACTAGTAAAGTATAGGGAAAGCATACAGGTTAGGTAGCACTCGCCATACAACAAAAAAGTGAGAAGCGATCATCCAGCCTCAATAACCAGAGTAGGAACCAGACCAGAGAGCTATTAGTGGAAATTGCACTTAAAACCCTCCTCTAGTGATATATTTTAAAGGGTTTCTGTCACCAGTTTTTTCGGTATGAATCAGGCTGACATTAGAGATGTGCTAATGTCACCTGATTCCAAATATATATATATCAGTTTTATTTACTGGTGCCCCCATTTTTATATAAAATTAACTTTTATTTTATGCTAATAAGGCCTCTAGGTGCAAGGGGCGTTACCCCTGCTCCTAGAGGCTCTGTTGATTGACAGGACCAGGCAGAGAAGAAACACTCCTTTCACCATAGCTTGCAAGGACCTTCAATGATGTCATGACCATGTGATCAGTCACATGGTTTAGGAGGAGACAGGCTGTTTGTGTGATCCTAACCATGTGACTGATCACATGGTCATGACATCATTGAAGGTCCTTGCAAGCTATGGTGAATGGAGTGTTGTCTAGGGTTGTAGGAAAAAAAGTGTTGTCTAGGGTTGTAGGATGCAGGGTCCTCCAAATAGCAATCACCTGAAGATCTCTCAGGACATTTAAAGGGGTTATCCGGGTTCAGAGCTGAAGCCAGTCTTGCCAGCAATTTATATGAGATGTTTGAGCATTTTCTGGAGGTCCAGGGAGGGGTCTATAGACATATTAAAATCACCTCCAAGGATTAGAACACCTTCCTTGAAATCTGACAGTTTGTGAAAGGTCTGAACCATCCACTGAAGCTGTCTGTTGGAGTATATAAGTTTGCCAGTGTAACTACAGTATTGGAGAAAAGGAAGCAACCTTCTGTTTCGGCAGTGGTGACCATGTGAGAAAAGGGGATTTGCTTACTGATAGCAATACTAACACCCTTGCTGGCAGAGGTGTGAGTAGTTTCAAACCAGTGTGAAAAGTGTCTAGGAGGGAGTAATGGAGAGTTGGTCTCTTGAAAACAGGCTATACTGACTTTGTCTGTTTTAAGAAGAGAACAAATCTGACTGTGTTTTCGTGACCTGTTCAGACCTGTAGTATTCACAGAAAAAAATGTTATAGTTGCCTTAGCTGTAAAACATCAAAATCAGATATTTGACATACTGTAAGCCTTCCAAATATCAGATAGGGGAAAGGAAGAAGAAGAAAGAAAAGGAAGAAAGGGTATAAGAATGTAATATAAACAATAATTGCATGAAATACAAATAAGAATGAAAAAAATTAAGCAATGTCTCCACAAAGCCTTTGACTATAAGCAGTTTCATGGGAGCGAGACAGTTGGGAGAAGGATAATTGGTGCAGTGGCCCATTCAAACAATGAGCCAGATCCCTGATCATGTGCATGATAAAGTGAAACAATGTCACTATCCAGTGAATGCCATCTAACAATCACATACAATGGGCATCTAGAAAAATACCTTAACCCCTTCGCGCCCAGAGCAGGCGCCATAGCCATGGGTGGCCTGCTGATTCCTATAGCAGACACCCGCGGCTGATGTCTGCAACCAGCAGTAATGCCGATCGCGGACATTTAACCCATCAGATGCTGGTAGTCAATCCTGACCATGGCATCCAAGCGTGTGAAACACCATGAGGCGATCGGAGGAGTCGGAGCGTGTCTGCAGCAGCCGCTACCTTTGTGAATGGCAGGAGGCTGTTGCATAGTATCTCCTATGGAGCCCTTGCCTGTAATAGGGCTCCATAGGAAACTAAGAAAATCATCATGGAGTCCAATGCAAGTGCATTGGAGTCTATCATAATGGCAATTAGATGATTGCTTGTTATAGTTCCCTATGGGAACTATAAAATACTGTAAAATAATTAAATAAATAAAGTTTTTAAAAATAAAAAAAATTAAAATTTAACCCCCCTTTACCCAAAATAAAAATAAAAAAATTAAAAATAAAAATAAAAAAATACACATCATGAGTATCACCATGTGCAAAAACACCCATACTATAAAAATATAAAAATTTCTTTACCATACGGAAAACAGCAAAATGGAAAAAAGCGTCAAAATGGACAATTTGTCGTTTTTGGTCGCTTTATTTTCTAAAAAAATTTAAAAGTGATCAAAACGCAAGAAAAACTATACATATTAGAAATCGCCGGATTTGTACTGACCTGTAGAATGAAAGTAACTGGTCAGTTTTATTGTACATCGAACGTCGTAAATAAAGAACCCATAAAACTTTGGCAGAATTGCTTTTTTCTTGCAATTTCATCTGATTTGGAATTTTTTTCCCCGCTTCCTACTACATCATATGCAATATTAAATGGTGGCGTTGGAAAGTACAACTTGTCCCTCAAAAAACAAGCCCTCATACAGCTATGTGAACAGAAACGTTATGGCTCTGTGAAGGCAGGGAGCGCAAAATGAAAACGCAAAAATAAAAAAACCTCCGGGGGTGAAAGGGTTAAAAAAAATCTAGTAAAAGGTTAAAGGGTTATTCCCATCTTGGACAATGGGGGCATATCACCAGTGGTGGGACCCGCACCTATATAGGGAACTGGGCCCCGAAAGTGAAGGAGGGCGCACCGCACATGCGCAGTGACCCTCCATTCATTTGTATGGGGCCGCCGAAAATAGCCGAGCGCAGGCTATTCTTGTTCTTAGAAATGAAGGCTATTGCATGCGAGAAATTGCCAAGAAACTGAAGATTTCCTACAACGGTGTGTACTACTCCCTTCAGAGGACAGCACAAACAGGCTCTAACTAGAGTAGAAAGAGAAGTGGGAGGCCCCGCTGCACAACTGAGCAACAAGAAAAGTACATTAGAGTCTCTAGTTGGAGAAATAGACGCCTCACAGGTCCTCAACTGGCAGCTTCATTAAATAATACCCGCAAAACACCTAATGTGGGTTAACACATATGCAAATATAGCATATACATCTCCCAACAGAGTATTGTGAAATCATGTTTTTTGTTTTTCTTAATTATTTTGGCATATGTTGAGGCAAGAACAGGTAAAGGATAGTCAAAAAGGCGCACTCTTGTATAACACACAGTAAATCCAAATCGATGGCAGACAGATACAGTACAACAGTATAAACTTTAAAATAATCCTAACAAGGATTCATTCAGACACAGTTTGAACCTAGCCTTACTCTGTCTTGTGAAACCTCAATACTTCTGGATGTTGAGGGTGCTCACGGAAGGGAGAGCACACACCATTGTGTATATATGAGATGCAATAAAATCTATAGCTACTAGTTGTGCATTGATAAGACATAATCTAATACATTTGATTTCCGTAAATGTATTCTTGCAGTTTTCTACCTGTAAGCAATTGATGCACTATTCTGTTTTCTTGCACCATTGTGACTCTTGACAGGTTATTATGAACTCTTAATGCATAGGATAAGTTATTGCTTCATTTGAAATACTGTATTACCCAAAGCATAGCTTTACTAAGTAGAATACATTCTTCACACAGCTCAACTCTATGGCAACCCTTTCACTTTTGATCACAGACTACTGCTAGAATGTCATAGCAATGCAAATCTGTGGCCTTAGGGGATCCTGTGTAAATGTTAGAAATATGTTAATGCTACACTATTAAACTGAATATCTTACTGTATGATAACTTACCATGTCTAGAATGATTTAAAAAGCCAAGTATGTGTATTTCGAAGTAGAAAGGCTGTAAACATGATCCTTCTTACTTTGATAATGAACTATACACTCTCTCATCTTGGTTTGTCTTAGTAGTCATGGAGATGCACTTTTTATGTATGTGATCTGGAGCATGAAAATAGTAATGAAAAATAATTTTTTATGCCATTATTTGTATTATTTATTTATTTTTGTCCAACTGTTTCATGGCTATTAGTCTACACCAATATAACTTTACATTCTTTTTTATTGTGGTTTTCTCAGATTTTTTTTTTCTGACTAATAAAAAGCTATAAAAGTTGTGTGAGAACCAATAATATCATCGAAGTATCAGATAATTTGTTTGCAAAGGTTGATAAATAGCTAAATAGCTACCGAATGGATTCAAGGCTGGGTCTAGCTTTGTTAGAAAAAGATTGTCATGTGCTATATGATGTCTGTTTTTTGTTTTTTACTAGAGATGAGCGAGCACTAAAATGCTCGGGTGCTCGTTATTTGAGTAAAATTTTTCCTGATGCTTGGGTGCTCGTTTCGAATAACGAACCCCATTGAAGTCAATGGGAGACTCGAGCATTTTTTGCAGGGGACCAGAGCTCTGCATAGGGAAGGTTGCGTGAAAACCTGGAAACCCCAGAAAATGATGGAAACACCACGGAAATGGACAGGAAACAGCAGGGGCAGCATGCATGGATGCCTCTGAGGCTGCCTAACCGTACCATTATGCCAAATTCTGAGCAACAGCCTGGTGGTGACCCTCAAGACAATTGTGCTGACCCAGACCAAGATGGGCAAGGCAAATGCCCATCACATGTTAGTAAAGCACCCAACTAGGTGCAACGAAGGTCCATCACCACCTGCGGGTGACACCACTGCCCATGCTGGCACTGCTGTCCTATCCCCCGCCCCACGACGCAGGCATAAGCCTGACACAGCGTGGTGACAGCGTGGTGACACCAACAAGTGACCAAGTTAGATTGAGGTAGCAGGTGAACCACCCAAAAATTTGCCCTGACACAGCATGGCGGTGAACCTAGAGTGACCAAGTGAGACTGAGGTAGCAGGTGAAGCACTTAAAATTTTACCCTGACACGGAATGGCGGTGAACGTCAGAAGCCGCCTGCATGAGATTAGGGATAGAGCTGCTGTCTGTCAGGGAGAGTGTTAAGGCCTCAATTTAGATTTTGGTTAGGCAGGAATCACCCACAAAGAACCCAACAGCCCTTCTAAGGGCTACAAGCACCTTTTTTTGGCTCCTCCTGGCTGCTGCATGAGATTAGGGATAGAGCTGCTGTCTGTCAGGGAGAGTGTTAGGGCCTCAATTTAGATGTTGGTTAGGCAGAAATCACCCAAAAAGAACCCAACAGCCCTTCTAAGGGCTACAAGCACCTTTTTTTTGGTCTCCTCCTGGCTGCTGGCTGGGACTTGTAGTGCAGCGACCGCCATCTTGGTTGCACACTGTTAGGGCCTCAATTTAGATTTTGGTTAGGCAGAAATCACCCACAAAGAACCCAACGGTCCTTCTAAGGGCTACAACGACCTTTTTTTTTGGCCTCCTCTCAGCTGCTGGCTGGGACTTATAGTGCAGCTACCGCCATCTTGGCTGCACACTGTTAAGGGCCTCAATTTAGATTTTGGTTAGGCAGGAATCACCCACAAAGAACCCAACGGTCCTTCTAAGGGCTACAACGACCTTTTTTTTTGGCCTCCTCTCGGCTGCTGGCTGGGACTTGTAGTGCAGCTACTGCCATCTTGGCTGCACGCTGTGCACAGAGACTGATGGTAGAAGGGACAGCACGTGGTCAACACAGACCCAAAAGAAATTGCCCAAATTGTCCTCTCAGTACTCATTTTTGCTGCTGCTGGTGCTGCTGCTGTATCTTGGCTTGCTGGGATCTAGTGCAGTCTAGGGAATACGTTTTTTCTCAGTTATATGTACTCCAGTCCAGTGAACAATTATGTAGTGTACTGTACAGTAGCGTCAGTCTAGGGAATATGTTTTTTCTCTCAGTTATATATACTACAGTCCAGTGAACAATTATTTAGTGTGCTATACAGTAGCGTCAGTCTAGGGAATACATTTTTTCTCTCAGTTATATATCCTACAGTGCAGTGAACAATTATTTAGTGTGCTGTACAGTAGCGTCAGTCTAGTGAATACGTTTTTTCTCAGTTATATGTACTACAGTCCAGTGAAAAATGGATTACTTTGCGGTAAAATAGGTTCAGTCTAAAGACTAAGTTTTTTTCTCATTTATATATACTACAGTCCAGTGAACAATTATGTAGTGTGCTGTACAGCAGCGTCAGTCTATAAAATACGTATTTTCTCTCAGTTATATGTATTACAGTCCAGTGAAAAATGGAGTGCTTTGCGGTAAAATAGCCGCCATTTAAAGACTACGTTTTTATCTCATTTATATATACTACAGTCCAGTGAACAATTCTGTAGTGTGCTGTACAGCAGCGTCAGTCTATAAAATACGTATTTTCTCTCAGTTATATGTATTACTGTCCAGTGAAAAATGGAGTGCTTTGCGATACAATAGCTGCCATTTAAAGACTACGTTTTTTTTCTCAGTTATATGTATTACACTCCAGTGAAAAATGGAGTGCTTTGTGGTAAAATAGCCGCACTCTAAAGACTACGTTTTTTTCTCATTTTTATGTACTACAGTCCAGTGAACAATTCTCTAGTGTGCTGTACAGCAGCGTCAGTCTATAAAATACGTATTTTCTCTCAGTTATATGTATTACAGTCCAGTGAAAAATGGAGTGCTTTGCGGTAAAATAGCCGCTATTTAAAGACTACGTTTTTTTCTCATTTATATGTACTACAGTCCAGTGAACAATTCTCTAGTGTGCTGTACAGCAGCGTCAGTCTATAAACCTGACGTTCACTGGACTGTAGTATATATAACTGAGAGAAAAAACATATTCCCTAGACTGACGCTACTGTACAGTACACTACATAATTGTTCACTGGACTGGAGTACATATAACTGAGAAAAAACGTATTCCCTAGACTGCACTAGATCCCAGCAAGCCAAGATACAGCAGCAGCACCAGCAGCAGCAAAAATGAGTACTGAGAGGACAATTTGGGCAATTTCTTTTGGGTCTGTGTTGACCACGTGCTGTCCCTTCTACCATCAGTCTCTGTGCACAGCGTGCAGCCAAGATGGCAGTAGCTGCACTACAAGTCCCAGCCAGCAGCCGAGAGGAGGCCAAAAAAAAAGGTCGTATTTTCTCTCAGTTATATGTATTACAGTCCAGTGAAAAATGGAGTGCTTTGCGGTACAATAGCCGCCATTTAAAGACTACGTTTTTTCTCAGTTAAAAAAAAAAAATTGTTTTTGAGTGTCTGTAGTTCTGTAGTTGACCCTCCTAAAAAATTGTTTTTGAGTGTCTGTAGTTGACGCTTGTAAAAAAATTGATTGGAGAGAGGGCCTGTAGGTGGCCCTCTGTTTTCAAACAATGTTTACAGAGCCAGTAAGCCCTCTGAAATTGCCTGTTGGCTCAGTGTTTGTGTACGAAGAGAAGGAGGAGGAGGGGAGGAGAGGAATCGGAGACATAAACAATGTTCATGTTGAACTGCTTTCCCCCGGTGGAGATTTAAATTCCGGTGAAATCCAGGCTTTATTCATTTTAATAAGCGTCAGCCTGTCAGCACTGTCTGTTGACAGGCGTGTACGCTTATCAGTGATGATGCCACCAGCTGCACTGAAGACCCACTCTGACAACACACTAGCAGCAGGGCAGGCCAGCACCTCCAAGGCTTACAGCGCCAGTTCGGGCCACGTGTCCAGCTTTGCAACCCAGTAGTTCTATGGAGCAGAGTGATCACGCAGAACGCTGGTATGGTCAGCTATGTACTCCCTCACCATCTTTCTGAACAGCTCCCCCCTACTCTGCCTAGACTGGGGACGGGTGACATGGTCTTGCTGGGGTGACATAAAACTGGCAAAGGGCTTGGAGAGTGTTCCCCTGCCAGTGCTTGACAAGCTGCCTGCTCCCCTCCTCTCCCCCGCTAGTTGGACCGCAGAACTACGTCCTCTGCTGCTAGCAGTGTCAGATGGGAAGTACAGTTTCAGCTTGTGCACCAGGGCCTGTTGATATCTATTCACTCTCATACTCCTTTCCTCTACAGGAATGAGAGTGGAAAAGTTCTGCTTGTACCGGGGGTTCAGGAGGGTGAACACCCAGTAATTGGTGTTGTCAAAAATGCTTCTAACACGAGGGTCACGGGAAAGGCAGCCTAACATGAAGTCAGCCATGTGCGCAAGAGTCCGAAAACGCAAGAATTCCCTTTCCTCAGTAGGCTGACTCTCCATTTCCTCCTCCAACTCCTTCTCTTCAGCCCATACATGCTCAACAGATAAGAAGGAATGAGCATAGGTACCCTCTTCAGTCTCGCCAACAGTCTCCTCCTGTTCCTCCTATTCCTCCTCATCTTCCTCCTCCTCCAATACGCGCTGAGAAACAGACCTGAGAAAGCCCTGGCTATCAAACATTGTATCTTCTTCCCCCATCTCCGGTGACAAGCGCAAAGCCTCTGACTTCATGCTGAGCAGTGACTTTTTCAGCAGACAAAGCAGCGGGATGGCGACGCTGATAATGGCGGCATCGCCGCTGACCATCTGCGTTGACTCATCAAAGTGGCTTAACACCTGACAGATATCAGACATCCACGTCCACTCCTCATTGTAGACTTGAGGAAGCTGACTAACCTGACTACTAGTTCTCGTGGAAGTTGTCATCTGGCAGTCTACAATGGCTCTGCGGTGATGGTAAACCCTGGCTAACATGTGTAATGTAGAATTCCATCGCGTGGGCACGTCGCACAACAGTTGATGAGCTGGAAGTTGTAAGCGCTGTTGCAATGCCCTGAGGGTGGCAGCATCTGTGGTTGACTCATGGAAATGCGCACAGATGCGTTGCACCTTGGTAAGAAAATAAGACAAATTGGGGTAGGTCTTGAGGAACCGCTGAACCACAAGATTGAACACGTGGGCCAGGCATTGCACATGTGTGAGCCTGCCGAGATGCAGAGCCACCAGATTACGTCCGTTGTCACACACAACCATGCCTGGTTTGAGATTCAGGGGCGCCAGCCAAAGATCGGCCTGCGCCGTGATGCCCTGTAACAGCTCTTGGGCGGTGTGCCTCTTGTCAGCCTAAGCTCAGCAGTTTCAGCACCTCCTGTTGGCGCTTACCTATGGCAGTGCAGCTGCACCTGGAGCTACTAACTGAAGGCGCCGTGCTCACGGATGGTAATTGAGAGGAGGAGGTGGAGGAGGGGTTGGGGGAAGAGGCATGATAAGCAATAGAAACTGTGACCGAGGCAGGCCCCGCAATCCTCGGTGTGGGCAGCACATGAGAGGCCCCATGGTCAGACTCGGTCCCAGCCTCCACCAAGTTAACCCAATGTGCTGTCAGTGAGATATAGTGTCCCTGCCCGTCAGCACTTGTCCACATGTCAATGGTTAGGTGGACCTTATTACTAACCGCATTGGTCAGGGCATGGATGATATTCTCTGAAACGTGCTGTGTAGGGCTGGGACGTCACATCGGGAAAAATAGTGGCGGCTGGGGACCAAGTACCGAGGGACAGCCACCACCATCAGGTTGTGGAAAGCCTCGGTCTCTACCAGTCTATAGGGCAGCATCTCCAGGCTCAACAATTTGGAGATGTGGATGTTTAGGGCTTGTGCATGTGGGTGGCTGGAATTGTATTTGCGCTTGCGCTAAAATGTCTGCTGCAACGACAGCTGAACACTGCGCTGGGACACATTGGTGGAGGTTGTGGAGGATCGTGGAGGTGAATGGGTGGTTGTAGGGCAGGATCCTGGGCGGGGGTTGACTCGCCGAGCCAGCATGTGACATAGGAGAAGGGGCAGTGGTGTGACCCGCAGGAGGTGAACGGCCTTGATTCCACTGAGTCGGGTGTTTAGCACTCATATGCCTGCGCATGCTGGTAGTGGTTAGGCTGGTAGTGGTGGCTCCCCTGCTGATCCTGGTGTGGCACAGGTTGCACAACACTGTCCGTCGGTCATCCTCACTTTCTTTAAAAAACCTCCAGACTTGCGAACATCTAGGCCTCGGCACGCGAGCTTGACTCCATGAAACAGTTGCTGATCTACCTGCTCTGGCCCTGCTTCTCCCTCTGGCCACCCCACTGCCTCTTCCAACCTGTTCTGGTTCTGCACTTGCCTCCCCCTCAGAAGCACTGTCTTGAGTTGGATTACCAACCCAGCTCGGGTCAGTCACCTCATTATCCACCAGCTCTTCCTCTGATTCCTCACTCTGCTCCCCCCTCGAACTTACTGCCCTGACAACAACGTCACTGTCTGACAACCGTGTCTCATCATCATCATCATCTTCATTATCATCCGACACCTCTTCACGCACTACTTGCACTAAGTCCACACTCTCATCACCCACAGACTGCGAAAGTTCTAAATTTTGGGCATCGGGACCGAGCAACTGCTCAGGTTGCTGTTGAGCAGTGGTTTGTGTATGCCTGATCTGAATCCATACTTTCCGTGGAAGGGAAGGCTGGGGGGAAGGAGGTTGAGCTGGAGGAGCCAGAGGTCTACTCCCTTGGCTAGCGTGGGTGGACTGCATGGAAGACTGGGTGGTGGATAAATTACTGGACGCATTGTCTGCTATCAATGTCATCACCTGTTCGCACTGTTGTGGTTTCAATAGTGGTGTACACGTGAACCAGTAAGTTGCGAGATGAAGCTAGGGAGCAAAACTCTGCAGCATTCCAATGCTCCCTCATCAGCATGTACTGTGTCACCCTGCCCAGAACCACGGCCTCCCTAAACTAGACCTCTACACTACTTGAACGCCCACGCCTTCGTCCTCGACCCTTAGCTCTTGGGTTCAACATTTTGTATGTTCACTGCACTGTATGATATATAACTGAGAGAAAAAACGTAGTCTTTAGACGGCGGTTATTGTACCGCAAACCACTCAATTTTTCACTGCAATTTATGATATATAACTGAAATATATTTTCTACACTCCGGCTAGTGTGCAGCACACGACAGAATTTTGGACTACACTGTAGTATATATGACTGAGAGGAAAATCGTATATTTTCTATACTCCGGCTAGTGTGCAGCACACAACAGAATTTTTCACTGCACTGTATAATATATAACTGAGAGACAAAACGTATATTTTCTACACTCCGGCTAGTGTGAAGCACACAACAGAATTTTTCACTGCACTGTATAATTTATAACTGAGAGAAAAAACGTATATATTCTACACTCCGGCTAGTGTGCAGCACACGACAGAATTTTTCACTGCACTGTATAAAATATAATTGAGAGCCAAAAAGTATATTTTCTACACTCCGGCTAGTGTGCAGCACACAATAGAATTTTGCACTGCACTGTATAATATATAACTGAGAGGAAAAACGTATATTTTCTACACTCCGGCTAGTGTGCAGAACAGGACAGAATTTTTCACTGCACTGTATAAAATATAACTGAGAGACAAAAAGTATATTTTCTACACTACGGCTAGTGTGCAGCACACAACAGAATTTTTCACTGCACTGTATAATATATAACTGAGAGGAAAAACAAATATTTTCTACACTCCGGCTAGTGTGCAGCACACGACAGAATTTTTCACTGCACTGTATAATATATAACTGAGGGGAAAAACGAATATTTTCTAAATTCCGGCTAGTGTGCAGCACACGACAGAATTTTGCACTGCATTGTAGTATATATGATTGAGAGGAAAAACGTATATTTTCTACACTCTGGCTAGTGTGCAGCACACAACAGAATTTTGCACTGCATTGTAGTATATATGATTGAGAGGAAAAACGTATATTTTCTACACTCTGGCTAGTGTGCAGCACACAACAGAATTTTGCACTGCATTGTAGTATATATGACTGAGAGGAAAAAGTATATTTTCTACACTCCGGCTAGTGTGCAGCACAGGACAGCATTTTTCACTGCACTGTATAAAATATAACTGAGAGCCAAAAAGTATATTTTCTACACTCCGGCTAGTGTGCAGCACACAACAGAATTTTGCACTGCACTGTATAATATATAACTGAGAGGAAAAACATATATTTTCTACACTCCGGCTAGTGTGCAGCACACAACAGAATTTTTAACTGCACTGTATAATATATAAGTGAGAGGAAAAAGGTATATTTTCTTCACTCCGACTAGTGTGCAGCAGACAACAGAATTTTTCACTGCACTGTATAATATATGACTGAGAGAAAAAACGTATAATTTCTAAACTCCGGCTAGTGTGCAGCACACGACAGAATTTTGCACTGCATTGTAGTATATATCACTGAGAGGAAAAACTTATATTTTCTACACTCCGGCTAGTGTGCAGCACACAACAGAATTTTGCACTGCATTGTAGTATATATGACTGAGAGGAAAAAAGTATATTTTCTACACTCCGGCTAGTGTGCAGCACACAACAGAATTTTGCACTGCACTGTATAATATATAACTGAGAGGAAAAACAAATATTTTCTACTCTCCCGCTAGTGTGCAGCACACGACAGAATTTTGCACTGCATTGTAGTATATATGACTGATAGGAAAAACGTATATTTTCTACACTCCGGCTAGTGTTCAGCACAGGACAGAATTTTTCACTGCACTGTATAAAATATAACTGAGAGACAAAAAGTATATTTTCTACACTCCGGCTAGTGTGCAGCACACAAAAATTTTGCACTGGCATTGTAGTATATATGACTGAGAGAAAAAAAAGTATATTTTCTACACTCCGGCTAGTGTGCAGCACAGGACAGCATTTTTCACTGCACTGTAT